>JBCJKH010028762.1:0-37522 GCA_039877255.1 Loriculus beryllinus | reverse complement strand
TTTCGTTTTGTTTTCATAGAATCATAGAATAGTTCAGGTTGGAAAAGACCTTAAGATCATCTAGTTCCAAACTCCCCTGCCATGGGCAGGGACACCTCGCACTAAACCATGCCACCCAAGGCTCTGTCCAACCTGGCCTTGAACACTGCCAGGGATGGAACATTTACAGCTGCCTTGGGCAACCCATTCCAGTGCCTCACCACCCTAACAGTAAACTCCAACATGTCTGCTAGTACCTTTACAAAGATAAGCAAAGTTCTGCAATGAGGCATAGTGTATGTGATGCAACAAATCTCAGAAAATATCTTCTGATACTTCATAGGAAAACTGCTGTCCTGCACATAAGCTGCCTTTGTAGACATAATTTTGCATTCAATTGCAGAGGCCTGACTATTTTTCCTTGTAGATGCTTAATACAGACATCTTGATGGTAGGAAAGTCAACGGTTTGTCAATAACAGGAAACAGAGGCTGAAAAAGAAAAAATTTGTTTGCATGTCCTATATTGCCCTATTCCTGAGCCTCTGTGTTCTTATGAAAACACATCTCTAGACTCTACAGGAAAGGCAAGTGCTCATGTGTAAACACAACAAGAAGAAAAAGGGTGCTCCTGGAGCCCTTCAGAGTACCACAAAGGGAAGGAAACAGGAAGAGGATTACCGTAGTGAATAAAACACAGGTACAAAAAGCAGACTAAGCTTAATCCAAGTCTTCACTACATCTGCTTTGGCTATGGTTTTTTTAAACTGTTTGCAAGCCTGTGTTAGCTCTGTTCTATCAGCAGGCACTACCAATACACATGCTAAACTAAAAAAGATGTGTAACACTTAAGGAAAGCACAAAACCAGTGACAGAAGTGGTTATAGACTCCACTTAGCAGTCTAAGGAACAAATACAGTTCTTCCCAGCTCCGGCTCATCATCCTCTTACCCCTCTCACACTTTCTATTTGCCACTAACATTCCACAGCAGTAACCAAACAGAATAAAAACATGCACAGATCACTAAAAAGGGCTTTCCTCCTCGAATTCCCCTCTAGGGGAGCACAATTCTTAGAGCTCTGGATGTGAAATTTGCTTTCACAGGTATTTTAAAACTTTTTTGTAGTATTTGTCAATTACAATTATGAACACAAACAAAAACACTGTCCTTGTTTCAGCTGAGATAAACTGAATTTTCTTCCTTGTAGCTAGTAGAGTGTTGTAGCTTGTGTTTAGGATGAGAATGATGTTGATAACACCTATGATTTAGTTGTTGCTTATCTCTCTCTCTCTCTGCATTATGTTTACAAAGAGCAGTAAGAAAAGTTCCATTGATTACACACACAAGTTCTATACATACAGGTTACCGGGTACACAGTTGTCAGCGACGTAACCTTGCACTGCTAAAGGAGTCACTTTCCCTAGTGAGGAGTCACAGTATTTTAGAAGTCATGGAAGACATTTCTATCTTTCTTTGCCTTAAAGAAAAAAAGCTGAACTATGGCCACAGCACCCCAAATGTAACCTCACCAACAGTGTATCTGAACAGTTCTGCACAGACACAAGGCTGACCTGCTAAGGCTAGCAAAGGTGTGTAACAATCTCACCTCCTGGACTTGGCCAAAACACACATCAGTCAGTCCTTTCCTGGAAACTCACATCGGCTGTGCAGACTGAGAACACAGGCAGCTGAGGCTGGAATTCCAACCCTTTTCTCCTTGAACAAAGAAGTCTGTGTAAAAGAAAAAAGTGTGTTTCCTTAGTTAGAGCTTAACATGAACAGGAAATATGTGTTAAAAAGAAAAAAATTATCTAAAAATTAACTAATCTGTCCTGTAAGATGAGTTCAGTTGGACTCTCTGATCACCTTCTCAAAGAGTCTCCACACATAATAGAATGTGTTATACTGGGAAATATTTTCTCACTTCCAGAATAAATCCTCAGCTGTCTGGAACCAGTCCTGTGCTGAAGACCATGCAGGTGCACTTAATGGAAGACCAGGCATTGCCTGGAGAATCCACCACAGTGAAGTAAACTGCCACTTCTGACGGCAAGTAATTTTCAGAACTATATATTTCTTACTGCTCTGGAATTCAGAAAATAGTAAAGTTTAGCACACACAAAAATTCTGGCTCAGTTAAAAATAAACCACGATATACCTATAAAATATAACTCACCCCATCTTGTGGACTGTCCTACTGGAACCAAAAGATATATTCATACAGACAAATGAAAAAAGCACAGGGCTGGATTAGCCCAGACTCCACATACTGGTACAGAACTTGAAAAAAAAAAATAAAGTATGGAGAGCAACTCCAAATCGGTAGTACAAACTATAATCTGAAACAAATGTGAGACACCAAGTTTCAGATGGACACTGTAAAATGACAGATGTTTTCATGTGAAAGACAAAGTACCGGATGGAGCCAAAGTCCTCTTATAGCTATGTAATGCCTGTATCAATAAAGCATTTCAACTTTATAACTAATATTTGGTTAAGTTCAAACATAATCCTGCCAATAAATTAAAGTAAACACACGTATCTAAAATACACAAAACCAGACTAACACAGCCTGGTACTTACACACATGGGAATTTTTACCTGTGCATAAGTAGCAGCTGTGCTCATAGGACTTTCCTCATTTTCCTTCAGTAAGGATGGCATTGTACAAAACATGAAGATGACTCCTGCCTACAACATTGCTAAGCACAGATCTTACTGAATTTGACCAAAGTGCAAATGCCATCTGCCTCCAATATTTAATTTCTGCCCTTCAAACACACTAATGAAACAAAATCATTAAATAGAAAGAACAGTGCTGTCTGGTAGAGAAGCAGAGCCGTGTGGAGTATGTTTGGAATGGTTTATTGCTTCTTCATTCACCTGTTCTGTGTTCACTTTCCACTTTCTGCTCCACACACGTAGATGCAGTTCTTGCCACGCTGAACTCTGAGGGGCACAAATCTGGGGCCTGAACATGTGTCACAGAAAGCAGCAGAACTCTTAGGAGAGTTCTTTGAGAAGAGTCATCTTTGACTGAAGGTAGGCAGAGGGGAAAGAAAAGGACCTATGGGAAGGATACTCCTCAGCTGTTTACTGCTCCCGAATGACAGAAATCAGTACTGAAGAAGCCAGTTATCATGAGGCACAGACACCTGTAGACATACAAAGACTTAGTAACTGGAGCGTACCATAATGTCTGCATGGTTCTCCTGTCATGCAGACTGAGACTTACAGTTTCAGGTAAATTTTCCTCTTTTGTTCCCTGACTGTCCAAGCAAAATTCTTAGTGTTTTTCTTAGGCAAGAAGAAAACATCATGTAGTCATTGAAGAGAAACTTTTGAAATTGAACATCTTAACCCAATTTTAAACAAAATGCTTTAAGACATCAGTACACCTCTTTCATTGCTATACTAAAAAACCTGCAGAATAACTGTTTCTAATAAGTCTTTACTGCAAGTTATCAATTGTTATTTGCTCTTTTTCTGATGCCTTTCATTTTTTAAGTAGTACAACAGCATAAACGGACTAAGATTATAAAAACAAACTGGGTACCAGAGCTTTGTTGGGGTTAGCACAGAGAATGCAGCAATGATGCCGAATTACATGGCCTCAGTCAGTCCATGTAGAGACTCAGTTTTATTGCGACCCATGACTGAAATCAGCAACAACAGTACAATTGCATTAGATTTGCCACACATTTGAAAACATCCAATATTGCTGCATAACAAAGAGCACTGTGTGCAGACATGATTCAAATAACTTATTAAAATTATTAATTTAATCATATTGTTCACAGCACTGTAGTTAGCAGTGAGGAATTCTGAAGTGGTGTAAGGTTGTTATTAAAGATCAGTTAAACCATAGAATGGTTAGTTGGAAAGGACCTTAAGATCATCAAGTTCTAACCCCCCCTACAATAGGAGGGGACACCTCACACTAGACCATGTCACTCACAGCTCTGTCCAACCTGACCTTGAACACTGCCAGGGATGGAGCATTCCCAGCTTCCTTGGGCAACCCATTCCAGTGCCTCACCACCCTCACAATAATAAATTTCTTCCTTACGTCTAACCTGAACTTCCCCTTTGAGTTAAAACTCATTACCCCTTCTGGAGATTTCCTTCGAAATTTATATTGTAGCCTGCAAAACATGGTATTTTCAGCATAAAACTGAAATAAAAACAATTTCATACCAAGAAACTCTCACAAATAAAACCTCATTTTATTTAGTAGTAGAAAACTACTGTAGAGTTTATTAGACCAGGTTTCAACAAAGACTTTCTTTGAACTGCAGATGGTTGAAAATTTCTACTTTACTTCACAGATTCATTCTTCTGGTTCTGAATCATACTTTCAGAGTTGGTCAGACTTGAAAATCAAACACACGCCTCTCACATCTTTTACTGGATATAAAAGCCACACCTTAAAACAGTAGAATTCTCCAAAATGGTCTGGGTCAAACCTGTGATTCCCTCTCCACTTGGAGGTATTTCCCAAACATTCACATACCACAGGGAGAAAAAAAGATTCCCAAGCCCCCCTTCTTTAAACAACAACAGAAAAATCATTATTAGAAATTTATACTGAAGCCAGCATAGAGTGAAAGTATTTCTCCATAACATAAACACATGAACTTCCAACAGCAAGGCAGTGGCTTTCCCCACTTTTCCAAGAAACAAGCATAAGTTAGCAATATTCTGCAGCAGCAGTCCAATCTGCTGTCCAATCCAGTGTAAGAAAGTGCTAATATCCTCATTATTGCTACATGGGAAGAAATCTTGAGCCTTCACAAAACAGACTTCAACTACCGATCAGTTACAGATAGGGTTTTTCATAATGCATTTGAAGGTTACTTGGTACAGTCAGGGTCAGATTGTAGCCTTTATTTCTGCCTAGTATTCTCCACAGTTCTGAGCTGAAAAAGCTCAGAACCCGTCTGCAGCAGAAGTGTTCCAGTCAAAATGGTTTGTGAGAAACACATAAAATCATGAAAACCCCCCTTTTACCTTCAGCACAGGCTCTGTAAACCACCTGCAAAGAATGAAAGCCTAGACCACAAGTCTACTTGCTCCTAAGAGAACATCAGCAGAACTAAGATGCTTTCTAAATCCTGCCAAATATGCATGCACCTAAACTTCTGCTTTGTCAGACAACTGGTACCATAGTTCTATTGGCCAGGATACAGGTCCATGCAATAGGTGCTGCTCAGCTGCAGGCTTGTGTCTCATGAACCCTCTAGTTACTCAAGGTTGCACATAAGCCAAGGCAGTGGCACTCCCAGCAAGACCAGCCTACTGATAAGGAATTCCATGTTGAGTAAGAGATGTTGTTTAAAACGTCCTCAGGCTGAGGAAGGCTTGTGACTTTGCTCTTTGGAAAGTCATTTTAACGATCTGCTCTCAAGAACTGGATACTCCAACTTCTTCTATGGCTCTGCTCTAGCAGTAATGCTTGTTCCACTTTTACAACTGATTCTGCACATGGATATGCCACAACCTCAAAAATTCCCTCTTTCTTTTGACAGGATCAAGGCACTACCCACTCCTCCTGGCCAACAATATATTCCAGCAGTCAGCTCACAGCCACCTGCTATGGCAAAATCCATCCCTATGGGAGAAATTTCCTTTCCCTCTGCTGCAAGGGCAGCTATCCCAAAACCTGTTGAAAGTCAGTGCCAGTTCTGAGGTACCTTTGCAGGTCCAGCCATTGACCATGTCCAGACAGATCAAGCACTTCCCATTCCTCTTTCAGCATACATCATCGTGGCAAGACAAACTCTGGCTCTACAGAGCACATATACAACTGTATCCAATGTTTCAGATGCCAGACACACACACCTACTGAGCATTAAAGCAAATACCTCCTTTAACACTGACCTAACCCAAATTATCTTGCTAAGTCTATAAAAACCTTGTAAAGTTTTATGTCTACTTCCAAAGATACCATGTATCTGGATGTTTTGGTTCCGGTATTACCCAGCACACGGATTTTCCTGCTTTGAAAATAGGAAATTCGCTAGCCCGACGGGTAGCCCATGAGTCCTAAGAGTTTGTCCTGTGTTGCTCAACTTGGACACAGCTCACACTAATGTAATTTAAAAGTTTCCCCAGGTAAAGGCTAGAGGCAGGGGTGTGCACACAGCCAGGTATTTCAAAACAGTCTCTGTGAGCCATGCCGTGGACTTCTGTTTCTTTCTAAAAATATTTCTCAACAGGCAATGGGTGTGCCACTCAGTGAATGACTAATAACTTTCCTGCAAGCCCTGGATTAGAAGGAATGCTTGCTCTTGGGAGTAAGAAGCATTATGGCATTGCAGGACAGTGCGCCTAACAGGTGAGTGTGCAGAGTATACTGACCTACTGGCTGAGACAAAGCAAGCAGTAACTTTTTCTATGGCAAGACTAAAAACCTTCCCTTTTCTCATGCATTCTGCAACCCAAATATGATGTTATATAGCCTCGGTATAAAACAGAATTACACAAGTTTTCAGAAGCATGAGGAATATTAGGAAGTATAATTAGGCAAAGCTAAAATATCTAATCAGGAAGAAATTAGAAAGGTAACTTTGCTTTTTTATGCATAATAGAGGCATACCTATACATATGATCATATCTATGCATTCTGAGTAGAAGCAGTCCAACTGAAAAAACCTGGGAGCAAATCCCTTATATCATATGCCCCAGAACATTATGTAGAACTAAACATTGTATTGCCTTCTTTTGTTGGGGTGTTTTTGTTTGTGAGTTTGTTTTGGTTTTGTTTGCTTGCTTTCCATATTGTTATTACATTGTAAAAATTGATAAGTGCATGACAAAAACGCATGTTATCAGGGATAATGATTGGGACAGTCAAGTAAATAGAGATCACTTTTTAAAAAAGTTTTTGTCTTAAAGCTTCCATATTTTTTACTTTTTACAACTAACAACAGTTCTGAAGACATGTATCAGTACTCTATAAATAAAACTTCAGTGCACGTCTAGCTACTGCTTTCAGCATAGCATGGCTGAACAACCACACAAATCCCTCAGCTGAATTTTGTGGCCTCCACAATGCAAAAGTCACTGCAGATACGCAGCGTCATCTGGCAAGTTACAGCTTCAAACAGAAAGTCATCACTTGAGCTTATCCTGAAGAGCTGTAGGCTTCCTAAGATGAGCTGCTTGCAGCTTCTCCCTTAACTTTGAGGAAGGTGGCTTTTTACCATCAGCTGAAAACAGCAGTATTTTCAGAAGGAAACAGAATGGTCTTGTATGAACAGCATAGCATAGTGACTGCACAGAATCACCGAAGGAACACAGAGCCAGCTTAAGTACCAAGAAGATACCAACATACAACTAACTGCAGAGGTAGTGGGGATGAGAGAAAGATTTCTTCATAAGGGCTACCAGTGTTTCTTGAAAAACATGCAACTACTTCAATTGCTGTTCATACTGAAAATTGGTTGCAGTTTGCATACTAAGCCCCAAAGATTTCAATTAGAGTACTGGGATATTCAGCACCTTGAAATTTAGGTCACTTACTCTGTTGCCCAAATAGAAATTATAGGTGACTAGTTTTAGAAATCCAAGTTTGGCAGCATTAAACAGTAGCCAGTTACAAAGAAGGAATGAAAGCATTTTATAAAGTGGAAGGTTTTATTAAAACACTATAAAAATCAGTCACTTCCATTTAAAGACAGATAAATACCTATGAAGACCATGATATGAAAATGCAGGAGTTTTGACAAAGCACAAATCTGCTGTGCCTTGGAGCACCCAAGTCTACCTGCAAGCATGAGCACGGTTCTGAGCTTGTGAGTAGAAGATGAAAGAGGTATGCAACCAGAGGAGATCTTAACCAGAGCTTCTCCTGCTCTTGAATTCTGGAGAAATTACAATTTTATCCCACATACATGCACATACAAAATGGCTTAGCACACTTCAATGTTGCTGTCAAATTTACAGGATGAGTTCTATACTCCAGTTAAAGCGCTTGGTAAGCCAGTAGAAACAGCAGAACACAAACACAAAGCTAGGTATAATTAAAGGTCCTCAGAAGGGCAGGTGTCAAGACTCTTCTTGGTACCACCACACAATAGGACAAGAAGCAACAGGCATAAACTAAAACACAGGAAGTTCCACCTGAACATGAAGAAAACTTCTTTCCTAGGACAGTGACTGAGCACTGGAATAGGTTTGCCCAGAGAGGCTGGGGAGTCTCCTCCCATGGAGATATTCAAGAGCCACCTGAACACAATCCTGAGCAATGTGTTCTAGGTTACCCTGAGCAGGGGGTTGGACTAGATAAAACCTGATAGTCCCTTTCAGCCTTGAACATTCTATTAATTGTATTATGATGGGACTTCACGTAGGTGGTCAGGCAGCTTTGAGTTACAGATAATTATGTTGCAAGAGTATACAGCACTTTTACTCAAAAAGGCGAGGGTGTGACGGCACCTGAAGCACTTGCACAAGGTCATACAGTAATGACAGTCAGAGGAGCTGAGAAGAAACCCTTGTGAGCTCAATGAGACACAACCTGGTATGGTATTATGAGGCATACTGGTGATGATCTAAAAGAACCTACTTTGCTACAAACAAGCTATCAGGTTTACTGAGGTCTTGAAATACATTCGCCATTTAAAAAATATTTTAATCCCTGCCCAACAAAGAGCAAGATAATGGGTTACATTTGAAAAGTTATTCCCAGCTGCTTTAAATGATACAAGGATTTGCTACTAACAAGTTAATAAACATACAGCAGTAAAATCAATTCACATACATTGAATGTGAAAATATTAAAAGAAATCCTTAGTACGACATATTTAAGGCCATTCTCACTTCCTAAAATCACCCCAGACTGCCAGTGGGCCAAAAGAAAAAACAGAGATACTTCAAAAAGCATTATAACAAAAAGATAACTCTACAATAGGCAAAACAAGGCTGCAGTAGGTTTTTACGTTTCCAAAGCACTACCCTACTGCTAACCCACATCTCAAACAAATTTTGTTAAACCCAATGCAGATACCTATTTTAACCATGAGCAACCCTGACTACAAGCTGAAGTACAACCCACCTGAACCACGGCTTGAGGCTGTCCCTTCCCAGGGAAGGAAACATCAAGACAGCATTTTGGGGAAACACACTTCCAGGGTAGCCAGCCACGCACTGCCATTCCTTTGGCAAGAACAAAGGAAAAAGCGTGCCTTGGCCTTACTTGCTCTGTGATTGCCTACCTGCTGAGCAAGAGGGCAGGCAAAAGGGCCTGCTCGTGAATTTTTACTCCAGGCACATTGCACAGCATACAGGGACATTCAGAACAGCAGAGGGACAGGAAGGGCATCCTGAGAACACCACAACTTACATACTTCCAAAATTGGCACAAACACTGGATTTTTTCTCCCACCTTCCACAATAGTAGTGGGAATAATTTACAATAAATGTGCCCAGGGATTTCTCTTATAAGCAAAAGCACCTCAGCACACCACTACAATCCCCAGCCACACACAGGCCAACAGCAAACTCCCTGACTCTTACTGGCTCTCCCCAGCTCAAACTCCACCTAGCTGTTATGCTCATTTTAAAGGAGCTAAATTCCACCAAGGTGAGCAACAACCTCTTGACAAAGCATCTTGTTAATCAGATCAGATTCAGACCCTCTGTGCGGAGCAAACTGCAGCCAGCATTGCCTTGTTTTATCTTAAACTCGCAGACTAAGTGAATATGATTGTTAAAAGTCATCTTAACAAAAACAGCCATCCATAAAACTTTACTGTTACTAAGTCACAATATGATTGTACTGCATGAAGAGATCAAATACTACAACACTTAGCTTCACAGTCTAAAGGTACAATTAAACAGTTGACTTAAACTGATTTTAACAGCAAATTGCAACTGGAGATTCAGTCCTGTTCTCTACTTGCAGCTATATATTCCTGCTTCTTCCCTAATACTGTGGCCTTGCTTGGACTAATGTGGATGAAAACTAGCCCAGTGGTGGAAATTAAAAAACAGCAAACAACCAACTGGCTTTCAGCCAGGTCAGTCCCTTGATCCTCTGCACAGACAAATAAGCATTGCTGCCAACAAGCCACTGCCATGTCTCCTCCTCTCCATGGTGACGGAAGCCCAAGTGGACACAAGCGGGCTGCCAAGTGCATTCCCAGCCACAGGGAGGGATCTGAGCTCGGCTGCCCAGGCCATGGAAATGTCAGCGCTGGAGACTAGCACAGAGCGACAACAGAGGGAAGCAGTCACAGCTGCTTTTGACAGGAAAAGCATTTTCTGTCTTCCTGGTGAAGTATTAAAAACACAACAAGGGGAAAAGGGAGAGAAATCAAAGAAGCTTAGCTAACTGCCAAAAAGAATAAGAGTCCATAAATTACTGTGGTGTTTTTTTTCAGATCCCTGCTTCTGCAGCACAGAGGTGTCTTCTTAACTATTTTTCTTATCTGTATCCCTTGCTCACAGGAAGATTACTGTGTGTAGATCAAGCATGGACATTGGTGATGACCAGGGAAATGACAGGTGATGCAGAGCAGTGACCAGGGGTGGGAAGCAAAGCAGAAATCAGCCCATCTCAGAGGCACAGCTAAACTCAGGTACTCATGGCAGAAGGAGATACAAGAAGACAGCTTAAGGGACAGACATGAAAAAAGTTGAATACTAAATCTAAGGGCTGCTACAGTCCCCTGACCTCAGGCCAGCCTCAAGAAGGTCAGCATATTTTTCACAGTGAGATTCCTATAAGAAACTAGAATGATTTCTAATTTAAATATTTTTCCCCAGATCTAATTTATTTCTAACATTTCTAATCACTCTCAGAGCCTTAATGTTTGCAGTGCTAGGATCCATCCCAGCTTTTACACAAAGAAACACCAGGCCTCTGAGGCCACACAGTCAGATACCTGGTATTAAGGCAGGAGATGCATTATCTCTCAAAACAATATGGGAGTGTTCTGAAAGTAACAGGGTACAGCCTGGTACCATACCATTAAATATTAACACAAGCGATAACTAATCTACTCAAGGTGAGTCAACTCTGACCACAGTTTTAACCATTTACAAAAACTAAGCTTCACAAATCAAGTCTAAGCACATACATTATTGTAAGATGTCAGATTGTAGTTTTGAGAGGAAAGATGTGAAAAAGATCAGAATTTAATTTTGCTGCTTAGAAAAAACCAGTTTTGTAACCACCCATGAGCTTGCAGTTCTTACAGTTTTATGGAACAATCCTGTCTTTTGCATTCAAACTGGATTACTTTCATGCCTTTGGAAAAACAAAACAAAACCCTAAACCCATACATGATCTATCTCTGAAATAAACAGTGTCCTGGTAAACCTCTCTCTGAGGCTTCTAACTGCATGGTAGCCAACTTCAAATTTGAAGCAGAAGCAGGAGTAAGAAGGTTTTCTATAGAACAGATTAACAGTTACCTAGGTCTAGTCAAACTGGTAAACACAGTAAAATTTCACACCAAAGAGAAAAAACAAACAAACAAACAAAACAACAAACAAAAAAACCGAACCCCACAAACAAACAAAAAACCCCACCAAAAAAGAAAAAGCAATGCATTATGTTTCCTACAGCTGAGATCCTGTATGTGCTTTTAGCATGGATGAACTAGCGCTATCAATAGGCTCTCACTCTCAATTACCTATTTATTTCTGCTGACATTTGGTTCTCAGCAACCTGTAACATTTCATTCTCTAAATAAAAAGGTTAAGCGTCTATATTTATCTGCTCATGATACGGAAATTTATTGTAGTTGCCCATTTATTACTACACAGTAAGGCCTATCTTCCACCCATTTCAGTCTCACATTTACTGAAATGAAGTTATCCAGGAAGCAGAAAGAGTTGCTACGGAAATAAAACCAATTTAACAGAGGCTGCTGCAAAACTTCCATTAATTAACCTATTCATGATAAAATCATTTCTCCTCTCATTAAATGTAGGGATGATCATTTCAATGACACAATGAGAAAAATACAGATGCTCTCCACTTCTTGTATATTCCATGCTTTAGTGAGAACTGCATCATCACAGTCTTGCACGACTTTTTATACTTCATGACAGAGTTCAAACTGAAGTGGTGAAAAGGAATTTACAATTTGTGTCCATCTACAAAATTGAATGTAACTTATTCCTGAAAAAAACAATGAAGATTTGTCTTGCTTGTTGTGAAGCAGAAAGAACTAATTTAGAATATAAGTTTACAATTTGTTTTTACTTCTGAAATCTAGACTGTCAAATTCTTCCATAAAAATGTATCTTGAATGTTTTCAATAGCTATGTTGACAAAAATAAATGGTCCATGTCAAATCTCAGGAAATAAAATAAACTTTAAAGCATAGAGTATAATAAGGGATACATCTGTAAAATAGTTTAAAAATTCCAACTCTGCTCTTGGCAGGATACTAGTACACTATACCTGAAAACACACGGGCTTTCAATGAGGGAGTAACTGACTTGTTTTTAGGCTGGGAAAACTTGGTCTGCAAGAAAAACAGGTGTAACTAAATGAAGGAATAGCAAGAATATCCTTTTGTTTAGTAATAATTCAGCAACAAAGCCCTACCTAAACAGCTATCACATAATGACAATGACAAGAACTATGCTATAAGGAGAGACAGACCATACCCATAGGCAAGATTTTCAGTGTCAAGGATCATTTGAAATGGATGCAGTATAATTCTACTCCTGGCCTGGCAAACTTGGTAACAACAAATCAATAATTACCAGCCACAAACACTAGGTAATACAAACCAGCTCAGACCATCTGGATGTTTATTTACAGAGCAACCAATTTGCTGCTGTACCTAATGCAAATTTCATGATCAAGGTAATTTGGTGGAGGGTGAGAGAGAAGTATGACAAATGCCCCACCTCTCATGTGAATGTTCTGAAAACAGGCACAAAGTAAGCTTCTCAAAGCTTCAAAGCAAAGGAAGAAGTGGAGGGGCAAAGAGTTTGGAAGAAGGTGCTAGGGGCTGTCCTGTCCTCCCCCCAAAACTCTAGCAAAGAAATTCAAGCTAAAAAAAAAAATCCAAACAAACAATAGTAATAGTTTGATAACAGAAATAGCATGTCATGTCCTTGCCTCCATGTGCATCTCTTTGGATAGCATAGGGCTGTCAACAAACAGCATACAATTCACAAAACAGCCAATATTTTATACATTTTCAACTGGTTCATAAAAAGAATACAAACTTTCACAGAACTGGTGAGAAACTAGACTTGACTATTGCATGAGCTGTCTCATTTTTTAATTTATTTGTTAATCAATGAACAATTCCAACAGTGGAAAGGCCACCTGAGCAGATTTTGCTCTCCACTACATCATAGTGGATGTGGACTGGCTGTCTAACAACGGACATCTTGCAAGCAATCCAGAGGCCTTGGTGTTAGGCAGTTAGAATAAGAACAGTCACATAATAGAGATAAACTGAAAGCCTGGATGAAGGAATAGAGAAACATCACCTGCAAGGACACTGAAATCAGTGAAAGAAAAAAGGAACTGAGAAGCATATTTTAAGACACAATAGTGAACTGTCAGCAAGCTTCAAAGGCTAGGTTCTCATATGCTTAATTTAACCAATTGTAACTAGTTTCTGTGTGCTTCATTGTGTATGTATCCAATCTTAATACTGCAAGCCATTGATCAATGTATCCACCAATACAGCAAATTATTGTACAGGTATCCAAGTATAACATACCAAGTATCTAAGTATAATACAGCAAACTATTGAATTAATACAGCTAGCTATTGTATATGTATCCGTTTATAATACAGCAGGCTATTGTAAGCAGGTGCAGACAAGGGTATAAAAGGTGTAAATGTTTTATAATAAATGGCACTCACTTGATCACATTGATCCTCTCAGCGTTGTCTGAGGAATTCAGCTCCCACAAGTGGATAGGTCATAAATCCACTGCAGGTAAGGCTGCTAACATGTAATCACATGTTGCCCACAAGGACAAGCACTCCAAGAATCTATGGAGCCTCATGCTGGCAACAAGAAACACGGAGACTGCAAGGTCAAGCCACCAGCAATTGGAGACACACTGGGCAAAATAATGCACTGTCTTAATTGTGGATTAAGAAAGATTTTGGTAAGATAACTCAATTCTGCATTTACTTTTCCAGCAAGGCTTCCCACAGAAGTCAGTGGGAACCATAGATACATACAGGGTATGTAACTAGATCCTTAACATATAGCTAAAACCTACGAGTTTGATTCATTTTTGGGGAAAAAAAAAAAAAAGGAAAAAAACCCCAAAACCAACACAAAACACCCACCAACCAACCCAACTCAAACCAAAAGTCACAATTGAGAGTTCTAGAAATCAGAAAGCTAAAAACCAAACTTGCTGCTTCCTTTAGAACTTTATTCTTGCTATCATCAGAGCTCAGCATGGAAAAAAAAAATACTCTTCAGTCATGAAAATCTCCCTTTTGAACAGAATTCAAGCAAAGGACAGATAAACAACTGAAGAGGAAATGAAGTGTAAACATGGACTCTGACCCCATTCTTAACAAACGTTCCCAGTAAAATCAGCATAGGAGATGGACTAGCCAGCTGGAAGCATGTTTGCAGTTATGAGTGAGATAAATACGAGGCATTAAGCACCCCAGTCTCACACCAGTTATATTAAAATGAATGCAGTACATAACAGCATCCCTACTGTCAATCAAAACCTATACAGAATCACATCTAAGTACATGAGACGTACATCTTGGAAGACGTGATCCATCACAGTTCTTAAATTTGATCAAATTCAAAATTGTAACAGTCTTCTGAATTTGATCTAAAATGTGAAATAGGAATTATCCAGTTCCACAGAGAAGACAGCCTTCCTGTTTCTCATCTGCCTGCCTCCCTACACAATCACCAGTTTATGATCTGTAATGATCTGTCATTTTGCACAAGTGATCTGGAAGTAAAACCGGAGTTACCTATACCATCCAGATATCCCAAGTATCACTAGTATAAGACTAATATTATTTCCTGCAAACCAGGGTCCATTATTTTCCTCTGTGACACATGAACCATTTCCACATAAGGGATTTTAGAGCAAAAATGATTTTAAATCAGACACATCCCTTACAGAAAGATGGGTGTGAGAACCAAAAAGTCAGTGGGCCACATCTGTGTCATTTCTGTGGAGCATGTGAACAATGCAGCTGGACAACACAAATTGAGGGTACGAGGCCAAGCAGCAGGGATGCAACTGGAGAGAGATACTCAGTTCAATCGATGTGCAGCTCACATCTTCTCATTACCAAAGGAGTCCGCATGGTGTTGAAGAGTTAGCATACATGGAATGTTGTTAGCAGCAACACAAACAAGCAACAGAAATTAAGAGCTAGTTCTCCCTTGCGCTCATCTCCTCCATGTCTAGAAAGAAAGATGAGAAAGAGAGATGGACATTCTTTTCCAGGGTAAAAGCAAAGCAACTCCACAGAAATCTTCAACATTATTCCTGCTTCATGATTGGGGCAACTTGGGCCACAGTTTGTTCCTGCATGAATGAGTTAATGAATTCACAGAAGGTTTTTCCTCTCAATTGCACTGGTATCTAGCAAAGGATAAGAATGCCCAGGCCTTATCTCTGGAACCTACCTTCCCTTAAGATCATGTACCCACCACTTGATGTTTGCATTCCAGTAAAGACAGAAGCCATCTCCAGCCAGCACTGACATGTCAGGTGACCTTGCGGGCAGTAGCCCTCAGGCAAAGGCTTTAGTTCTAACATGCCTTCCAGCCCACTTCTCTTAAATACAGTTCATCAGGATACTTTGCTTTTCTGTATTCACAATCAACGTGCAACTTAAAATACTACCTAGGCCAAACTACATCTGTCACAAGCTCTTATCTGAACAGAAACGTCAGGAAGAGAACGAAGGTCAAACAACATACTAGGGGAACTGTGCATGTTTCCAGCCCGCGCTCAAGAGGCCGGGGGAAGTCTGGCAGCTCGGGCTGGGACAGGAAAACACTGTCACGGGGAAGCCCACGATACTGAGTTTTCTCTTAGACACTTTCCCCTTTGCTGCTTTCACATGCCTCACCGCACAGCTAGCCTCCTGGTTTGACAGGGATGTCTGTGAATACAAAAAGGAATTAATTTCTCTCGTGTCAAAAGGCTGATGATGGCTTTTACTTTGCATATACACAGACCCATTTGTGCAGCCCTCTTCTCCTAGCATCCTACTGATACACATTTCATATCCATGCATTCCACAGAGGTGTGGCCCATCTGAGTCACTACCAAAGAGCAATGGGGTCTGTCCCCTCTGTATGTCTACCTGGGCTCACTACACTGGTATCAGAACTGGGTGGCTTTCCTGTGCTCTCCAGAGGACAGTTTGTACTACTGTGATCCTTCACTGCAGTGAAGACTGGGGTCACATGAAGGGAGACATTTTTCAACTCATTCTTCTTTGTTCTCTTCAAAGAAAAGGAACTTGGTCCACAACTTATCAGTCTCTCTCTAGTCCTCAACACAATGGCACAACACAGAATCAAATACAACATCACAAAGTGTGTTCAGAGTGATTTTATGCAGGAAATTCCTTCTGTATTTCTTGCTTGAGATCAGTATGTCACCATATATACGAAATATACATAAACACACATATACACAAACTTACTTGAAGCAGAGTCTCGAACAGACCTGGTTTCATCTATGCTATTGTAAATCCAATCCTACCCACAAATTTGTACCAAATCCTCCCTGGCTTAATCGAAGTCAGGATCAATACTTCTCACAGAAGCTTATGAAACTCAAGATATCCAAACTACATTTAGAATATGGAAGCAGCTGCACAAATCATAACTGCAAGAACTCATGACCTTGGATCATAACTGTCTAATTAGTACAGTCACTAGCACAAGAACTGACCAAAACACACCTATCTGCAATTGAAAATAGATACATCAAAATATATGTTAAGTAACATTCACCTATCCAAACAAAATCAAAATTTTGATTACCAAAATTAGCAAGAAATCCATGGCAACAAAAAAAAAAGAAACTTTTTGTGACAATAGTGCTCGTAGTATCTCAGGGGACTAACCCAGGTACTGAGAAAAGGATGATTAAATAGTGTATGCTGCACCCAGGATAATTTACTCTACTTCTCAGGTTACCACCAATGCTACATCTGGTTCTGTTTCAAGGTCACTGCTTCCAATTACTGAACTTTATCACTTAGCAGCTACCAGCTCCTATGCACTCTGCAGGTTTATATACAGCCACAGGACATGTAGCTGTATTTATATTTATCTTTTTCCTTTGTATTTCAAATTATCTGTGTCCTCTCAGTCTCCATGTAGTTTTCAGATCACTGCCTGTGTCTTTAAAAACCAGACAAAAAACCGGTATCATCACTGATATATCCTACTGAAACTACAAAAACTGCCTGAGTGGCCTTCCATTACTGTCAATTTTCCATAGGAAAATGTTGCTTCACTCTTCTCTGCAAAGACTCTGTGTGATTCAGTAGGTGAGGTGAGAAAACACTAACAGCATTCCAGAAAGGAGTGCCTTCCATTGCGACTCCACAATTGCTAGGAAAATGCTGTTGCACAGGACAGCATGACACAACATTCAAAGACGGTCTCCACCCCTGTTACCAGCCTTCACAGTCTCCACAACAGAGTATTTATTCCAGGACAAGCAGTTGTGGTTAATGCTTGACAATGGTCTCACTGATCCTTTTCCCCTCCGAGATAAATGGCCAGAGTTGGAAAATGTGGACTAGGAATGGAAGGGAAGTACACTCAGTTCCTCTCAAAATGGTTTGAATCACTCAGTTTTTCCCTGGAAAAAGACGTGAGCCAATCTCAGTCTTGTTTTCCAGCAGCCTGAATGCCACTTCCTCTTAAGCCATCCCTGCTGACAAGTAAGTGTAACTTTAACTCTCACCTAAAGGTTGGCAGTAGTTTAATAAGGCCATGCACAAATAATAATATAGTTGAACAGAGGAGTCTGGCTAGTTTTCTGTGATACTGACAAAGCTGGTGAGTGCAAGAGCAGGACTGTTGTGACGCTCAGCTTGAAAGCCTGGCAAGAGCCTGGTCGAAGCATCTGCTTTTGAGTCAATCAGGATGGCAGGCTGCTGGATGCAATACCACTTAAACCTTTTCCCCTTATTGCAAGCCAAGAAGATTCACAACTGCAAAATAGCCACATTCTGACAGACAGAGAAGGGGGAGAAGAAACAAGATTTATATACCAGCTACAGCAAGTATTTTCCCTGTGCCTGTTCCTGTCACTATGCTATAACTGGGAACCAGATTACACATGCACTCTACACACTGGGATGTCATGAAACTCTATTTAACATATCAGGTAAAGTATGGAGAGTTTTCAAGTTCTGAATCCTCGCCACAGAAGCAATAGCAGGCTGTAGAAAGCCATGAAAACTACTTACATTGGCCTGACATCCTACTGAACACCACGTGCAGACTGTGGTATCAGTCAAGACTTCTTAATTTGTTTCTCTGTCTGCTTTTCTGTTGCATAATAGCTGTCCTTCTTGGACTGGAACATTAAATTTATGAACCTTTCAAAATGCTCTCAGTGGTCATGTGTAAAAGCATGTTGCTTTTACACTCATAGGACCAGATGGTCCTCTCTCCTTTAGGGGCCCAGCTAACAGCAGCAATGGTTCTAAAAGTATGTGTTCCACAAGGAGGAGGGCAGGTACATTCAGCTCCCAGAATATATATGACACAGGCCAAAGAAGCATGGGGTTTGCAGCAGGCATCTCCCAGAACCTCCGGAGGCAATTGCTGTGGCTCAGCAGAGTGGGATGTAAAGGGCAATGCTTTCTGAACACAGGCCAAACAGCTTGTATTGTTCACAGCCTTGCAAGATGGCTGAAAGAGGAATCACAATGACACAAGAAAACTCAATGCAGTGCAACTCCCAGAAAGTGTTCAATTAATCATCAGTTACTGGCTCCTCCTAAAGCCACCTGTGCTCATAGCACTGAATGCACTGTGCTTGACGGGGATCTTCAACTCCACTGGGAACCATCACTGCCATCATCCAGACTGTCCTGCTAGATCTGCATCAAGAACCTGTGGACTTCATCCATGTTGCACACTTGAGAAGCCAGTCAAAATTTGTCTTACTAAATACCTGAACGCAGCGCTCTTTTTACAAGGTAAACTAGTGTGATTTTCTAAGGAATCATGACTTTGCTTAGCACTACAGCCATCAACACTACAGCCATGTTTGTTCCTAGAAGTGATCCTCACCAAAGAACCAACCTCTGGTCTTCTTAATACTCAGAACAATATGTATGATTATTTTTGCAGTGTGTTATCCTAACATGTGGCATATGCCGCAATTTCAAAATACAATCCATGGAAGATACATTCAGGTCTTGATTAATCTTCATCATATGACTTAATGTTTCAATGAAGAGGGCTATTAAAAATTAAGAGCATTTCTAATCCATTCTTTCCTGCAAACAGCCTTGCACCATATAGCAGAGTTCCCAGAAATCACAGAATATATATAAAATCAACCTTTTAACCCCAAATATGTTAAACGGGCTAATTTATTCCACCTGTGTTTATACAGCCTAAAGTCAATTAGATTGGTGTTTCTCATTATTCTGCAATCCAAAAACTCTTCCAGATTTGCAGACATGCATCTTTATCAGTCTACACTGTCTCATCTTTAAATCCACTGATTTACTGTTTCAATTATGCAAGCAGCTCATGACGTGAAAGAAGAATTTGGACCATGAATATATAATTGCAACAGAATTAACTTATCAACTAGTTAATAATAAAAGAACCCTGCAACCAAACCCAACTGCCTTTATTTTCTGATATGTATGTATCCAACAGAAGGTTGCCACAATACCTTTGATTCAGGTTGTTGTTAAAGGCAGAATGCCAAATAAGAGGTACTGCCCTGAACTGAGCTTAGCTGCAAATTTTATACACCTGCTAACATCACTCTTAGGCACAAAATCTTTCAGAAAGTTCATTTGGAAAACTCCATGTGCCGTAGGTGAATGAATGACACATGGGCATGTCATACATATGTAGCTGAATGACCAATAAAATGTTCACTTCTCGTTGTATGTGATTCATAAAAGGTCCTTCATGCCAAAGTGCAATGCTACTGTACAACGTCAGTGCACAGCAGGCAGATCACAGAAGAGGACATACTGACTACAAGAGTAAATAAATTCCTACTTCTATGGAAGAAAAAATTCCTGAGCAGTTCTGGAAAGTTTGATTTGTTGCATGTATGTAATAAACTGAATAGGACTGAAACAAAGATTTGATGTATTCTGATGTAAAATACATCCCTATGTGAATCTGATCTATTTCTACTTAAATCAGTGGTGTAGTTACAGGTAGCTTGGGTGGAAAAGAGATGGATCTGATCCCATTACTGCTATCTGTGTCTGTGTCCCAGCTTCCTCCCACCCCATTTTAAAAGGACGCAGAGCTGATTTCAGCATTCTGCAGTTCTAGTGATTCTAGGACTTACTGCAGTGTAAGTCCTGGTGCTTCACTTATTTTTACAAATATTATTCCACCTCCCAGGCTTTCTCAATGTCTTAGATTTCTGCTTTGGTGTTTTTTAATTTAAGAATTAAAATCTCAAACCAAGTAAAAAGGAGTAGCCTCCAAATGCTCATGTCTAATTTAGATACGTATTTTTTTTCCTATCTCACCCCCCCCCCCCCAGTTTCTGCATCTTCTGAGCAATGCACATACTTTCACCTCATCATAATGGTTTTCAGAGTTATCAGAGAACAGAATCAGTAACAGTGACCCTGTGTGATGCTATTGCAGTCTGACTAACCTTGAGGCTCACAAGTCATGCAGAGTACGGTACTTTCTAAGAATGGCTTACAAGCGTCACCAAGATTTTCTTAAGATAATGAGGCCAAAGACAACAGGGTATCTACTGACTACCTGTACCTTTTCAGCAGGCTTTCCAGCCTATGGAAGCAGAGTCTTCTATGGAGTATGAAACAGGAAGAGAAGCTAAATATAGTTATTGGACTGTTGTAAAGCATAGCTTCCTGGTAATAGAGGCCAAATAATCCATATCTATTACCTATATTTTCACTCAGTCTTGACAGCTTGGATACTTCAGACCAAGCATGCCTATTTCCATCCATCTTGAGTAATTCACAAATTACATCAAAATACTGTTCCTAAGAACTCATACCCATACAAGGTCAGATAAATTGTGAGACTTGGCTCCACTTAGCATTTTGGCTAATCAGCCTCATCAACCCAACATCTCCAAGCAGAGACAATTTGGAGACAACAGCAACATTGTGCTGGGCAGCCATGCTGGCTTTTCGTCCCCTCTCTTTTTTATGATCATCTGGGGCTCATTTTAAAAATTCAGTATCATCACAAAAAAAAAAAAAAAAATCTATTGCTTTTATGTAATTTAACCTCAGTCACCACAGCCCAGATTTACTTTTTGTTTCTGGCAACACAGTATTTTCTTTCAGCCTTGTTCTGAGACACACACTCCAGAAAGACTCCTTCATAGAGAAGCTGGCATATATTGCACAGGCATCTGAACCACAGTGTTATTTTTCCTTAGTAGTCTTTCTGTAATTGAAGCACCATTTCTACTCCCCAGGACATTCAGAATCGTTTTAGTGACTGGTATTTGGGAGTTCTATAAATTCTCAATAAAAACTATTAGTATTTCTTACTTCACTTGATCTACGTGAATACTTATTTCAATTAAAGTGATAATAAACATCAGAAAGATGCGATTATCAGCTAACCCATCAAAGAACCTGACAGCCTTTAATATTTGCCCAGTTAATCCCTTGTATCTAGAGATGAACACTTCAGAAAAAGTAAGATTTCTTTAGAGAAATTGCTCCACTTAAGGCCAAGTGATTACATAGTAAATAAGTGAGCTAATTTTTACCTGCAAAGATTACATAGTACTGTGGTAATTTCCTTATGCTGAGAGCAGGCTCCCTGAAACAAACATGAAGCTCAAAAATGAATGTCTTACGCCTGACATGAAAATAGGTTTCATAGTTTCACCTTTTTATCAAAAAAAACAAGACCATTATCCTTTCTGCCTGAAGTTAGACAGAAGTTAGCTACTGAAAATAACAGGACTATACCCAGCACCACATCTAAGTTAATAGTAATTAATTTTCTTTACATTCGATGCATATTTTACATTAAAACCCCAAAATACACTGTATGTCAGAGAGAGTACCTGTCTGTGTTCAATCCTATTGGCACCTTCAGGAAAAAAGGTATTGGAGAGCCCTCTCACAAGCTGACAACCCTTCCAATTGCACCTCATAACTACAACTGCATACATAATTAAGTAGGATTTCTAGTATTATCACTGTTACCTTAAAAAGATACTCACCTAGAAATATTTGACCCTCTGGTCCTTCTGTTTCTGCAAAGAAGCCTAAAGCTGAGAGGCCCATGCTCTGGTTCTTGAGCATCAGTGGTGGCTCAAGGCATTCCTGTCCCTGCTTCCCTGTATTTGTACAATTGCTGGTGTGGCTTGTGATGAACCAGATTAGGGAATGAGTCTAGATGAACAGTGACTTGGATTTCTTTCAGCATCATTTCTGTAAGAATGGTGGCTGTGAAAACCAGCTCTTTCAGCACTGCCACCTAACCTGAAGCCATAGCTCCAGGCAGTTCAATACAGCTTTGGACAGTTCATCATCATGAACTTCATAAGATTTTGTACTCGCACAAAGTAAAATTTTAGATATTTCTGGGCTGCCTGTCTTTGAAGATTCAACAGAGATCCACTATATGGATTAAAACAAACACTCAAACACCTTTAAAAGCTTATTTCAAATTTAATGAGAATTTCCTGAGCTTTAGCCTCTGAGTACAGTGGAAACTGTTGTCCATGTCAAAATACGTGGAATTCTTATGTCCATAAAGGGATGGCAGTGGAACTGTATCTATCACTATTTGCTAAGAATGAAGACTGCTGGGAAATATTATCCTAATACAAGTTCAACAGGACAATATACCACGTATAAGTAGGATAGAAAAGGTATCCAGTTCCTGTTAAAGATCTTCAGAGCCTGGTTTAAAAGAAGTGCTTGCTTGAATAAAATGCTGGATGCTAAGCCAGTGAGGCTCTGCTTCAGCTCCTGAGCCTGTCTGCCACATGCAGCACAATTTTAAGTGGAAATCTTGCCTGAGTGCAAATGAAGTGCTGGGTTTTGAGGGAATGCATTATCCTTAGAGAACACAAAATGACACAATAAAAAGAGCAAGTCCACTGAAACTTCTTTTGATCATTAGCCTTCTGGAGATACCAGCTGCAAACCACTGCCTCCATAAAAATTCATTACCTATTACAAATCTATTAATTGAGTGCTTCAGAATAACAAATTAGTAGCTTGACTTTCCCAAAGAAAATTCACTAGAACTTTCCCATTGCACACAGCTGGTTCTTAACATCAGCTGACTTGTTACGTGTTTTCATGTCAGTCTTTACAAAGAAGTGCTGTGTGTTGTAAAAACTATGATCCAGAACTAAGAAGGATATCTGCCCATGACCTGAGCTCAGATAATGAAATGCTTCATCCATTTTAGTAAAATATTAACAGAGGTTATTGGTTGTCATAGTAAAATGAGAGGCTGCATTGAACGTAATTTCATTTATGGACATTCAGAAAATTGACATCATGGTTGCAAGAACGTATAAATAACCAGCACACTGCATTTCTGGGCAACTGCAGCAACACCTCTGAAGGGAGCATTCTACAGGCTCAGCTCCTCTAAAGACACAGCAGAAACTGGATTCTGTAAAGTATACCTAGGAGCTCTTTTTTATAGAGCAGTTCTAAGAACCTCTGAGAGATTTTTTTCCTCTGCCTTGAACTGTGTTTACCATTTATTTAAAAAAAGCAATGTGCACGGGAAGTTGTGCTAAGTGCCTGGGAACCACTCTTATTCCCCTGGCTGTGCTATGTACCCTCGCTAACATTTTGTTGTTTTTCCCTGGAGGAAAAGTGGCTGAGGACAATTCGCACATTACAAATGAGGTCTGGTACTTCGGAGGGATCTTGGGGTCTGGTGTATTGGTGAGTATATAAATTCAGATATTCCCACATTTCCCTCCCACCCACACCATGACTTCGTATTGCTGAATTACTTCAGTATGTCAAATGCAGGTTCCACAACTGCAAAATCTTTTCTGATAAACAAATAAGTTACAGTTTTGCATTAAGTAGCTTAATTTAGCGATAAGAAAAAAACCCCCACAGAACTGTTATATTACAAAGCAAATGTAACTTGAAGTCATCCTAATTCAAACTGTATTTTTGTTATTGTTAGATGATCTTTCCTGCCTTGGTATTTTTGGGCCTTAAGAATAATGATTGCTGTGGATGCTGTGGTAATGAGGGCTGTGGAAAGAGGTTTGCGGTAAGTGAGAGAAAACATTGCAAAGAAGTAAAAGCTAAATTATTACCTATAGATCTATCTTCTCCTCACAGTCATTGAGAGACTGTACAGATGCTGACCAAAGTGTAGGACACAAATCAGCCATTTGTCTGAGTGCTGAGAAGTAGAAATAGAGGTTGTAAAAACTGCAGTATGCCTGTGATTCTGTGCCACAGGTATGACAACTTGGTGTATTCTACTATAACAAGATACTTACAGTTGCTATCACAATTAAAACTAATTTCTGAAAGATGTGCACTTAGTTTTGCAGAGCATGACAGCTCTCTCTTTAGACATTTTTTTGTTGTCATTTTTAAGATTATTCTGACAGTTGCACACTACACTCCCAACTCAATGCAGACCCACACATTGGGCTGCAAGTACCTCATTAGGTTCGTAGGAAATTTCAGGTTGGAAGAGACCACAGAGAGGTCACCTAATCCAAACTTCTACTTAAAGCCGAGTACACCAGGCTCCACCTCGAATTCATAGCTTCGTTTCACATGAGAAATGAAAAGTTTTAAATGGATATCTTAAGATACTAGTAAACATTTAAAGCATTTTGGTTTAAAAATGAGATTAAATTAAAAATAAATATATTTCTATTAGGAAAGTCTGTCCTTCTGAAATAAATTGTTCAGCTTGAGTAGACCATTACACTTTTTCACAAAGAAGCAGGCTTTCAAATTGGAAAAAAAAAAAAAAAGGAAAAAGCAAACAGGAAAAGAATCACAACTATGAGGTTAACAAGGAGCCTTCCCTCACCACACTGTGCTACCAACGTTCTGTTAGCAGTGAACATATCTTAGTTTAGCTTTGGAGACCACATATAACTCAGGGACTATAAAAATTACTAATGTTTTGCTGCTGGGGAGCCACTCACACCCCTGCGCTGCAGCTGAACACGGCTCACAGTTATACCGTGGGTGATCGGCGGTGAGTGCGGGCAAAGCTGTGCCTGCTGCTGTAGGTAGGAGCCACGCGCACAGTGCTGCCCATACAGCAACCCACGTCCTGCGCTGCAGAACCTTACTGAGGACTCGTGAGAATGCAGCTAAGTGACAAACTGGGTGTTATTAATGCAGTGTTATTAATACTAAGTATACTGTACTGAAAGACTCCCAGTGGTCTTACCACAGCATGACTGAGGACTGAATTTGGTCTTGCATGTTAGCAGAAACACTGCCTATTATTTAAGGTAGCCCCATCAGCTACATCAACATAAAAATACATGTCAACAGTCAAGGCAAGAGTCTCGTGATGAGGTCTGAATAAAAGTAATCTTTTTTTCCTCTACCTGTATCTCTTTGATCGAATAAAAGGCACTACCTCTACCTACAAACTATTATGGCTACAAGTGCTTCAGAATTCAAGCAGGGTATTAGTTTTTGCAGTATTACATATCAGTATGTTTACTTACATGTCAGTACATATCATATTACATATCTGACATCAGTATATCAGATTATTTTCAGATCAGTATATAAAAATGCCATAATGGAAAGCCAGAAAGATAAAGGTGTCCTTTCCAATCCATTCCAATTGCACTAGTAGAATTAATGCTGACAAGTACCTGAGAGGAGATAAAGTACACCAATATGAAACCTGAAGGTGAGACTCAGGAAGAAAACTAATTACTTGGTGCAAATGTGACCAAGACACCAAAGCCAACTTGTAAAGCATACTGTAGATTATTTTCTTTAATGTCTTGAGTGGTCCAAGACCTCAGTCTTGCTTGTATGTATTGAGAAAGACCTCCCCTTCAGTGAAACTCAAGACCTTGAGCAAGATGAGGACTGCTGGACAAACACTGTCTGAAGGGGAGGAGTGCCATCTACTGTGGCAGCATCCACACCTTTTGCCTTCAGACAAATGGTGCCGATTGTTTTAAAGCTTTTAGATACCAGTGTAGGTATGTGTTACACATCTGGTATGTAATCAGCTGTTCAAAGTGTAGGACCATCAAGAACTGAATTCAGGGAACACACATTCACATTAATAGGGTACATTTAATTGTTTGAACGAGAACAAAAAATAACATTATTTTTCTCTTTATCAGATGTTTTCTTCTGTAATATTTGCTGCAGTTGGAGTTGTGGGAGCTGGATACTGCTTTATTTTGTCAGCAGTAGCCCTAAACAGAGGCCATAAATGCAAAACTGGAACAGAGTGGACCTATCCTTTCGAAGGCGGGTAAGACAACACAATCGGAAAAGAAAAGTTACAATTTTTAATTTTGTGTTATGATTTAACTCTCAAATCTGGAATTATACTATTTGTTTACAAGACAGAAGCTCTTGGAAGAGTGAGCAACTCACAGCAATACTAAGTAAGGCTTAAGAACAGATAGGAAGAATAGTGAGTACTATTAAAACTAGTGAGTTTGAAAGGAGCCCATAAAGAGAAATGCACAGCTTTCTAGGTTACGCCTGGAATGATAAGCCATATATGGGATAAATTCCACCTAGATAAACAGTGTGACATCTTCTATTGAAATTTGATGGCATAAAAATAATTAATATCTATGTATTATTTTATCTTGGTTATGGAATTTGGAAGTTGTCTGTTCCTCACACTATGCAGCTCAAAAGTATTTGCTGCCATGTATATTTATCACTTTCAGAGAGCTGGTGTAAAGAACACAAGCAACCGCTAGCAATACAGTTACTGAGGGCTAAAACCAGCAAAGGACCAACTGAAAGCAGGATACGATGTATTAGAGAGCAAGCGTGAGCAGAACAGATCAACAAGGGGCACAGCAAACTCCTCACTGCCTCAGAATCTTTAATGCAGTCTTCCACAGTCAATTGCTTCAATTGACCTAGAACCTAAATCAAAACTATGTTCTAGATATGTGGTACCAGTGCAATAATGGAAATTATTTCTTGCACTAATTAAAGCTAATGGAGACTCAGCCGTATCACAACAGTGACAGCTTGTGACAGACTCCCTCTCTGTGAGCTCACATCATCTTCTTCACAGGAACTACCTTTCTAACCATACATTGTGGAACATTTGTCAGTCACCGGAAAACATTGTCCCTTGGAACCTGACCCTCTTCTCCTTGCTGCTCATCATGAGTGGGATCCAGGCAGTGCTCTGTGGCATCCAAGTGGTGAATGGCCTGTTTGGAACAATCTGTGGGGACTGCAAATGTTGCGGATGTTGTGGGGTGAGCAACTGACTGTTTTCTTTTGCTGTTTTTTCTACTGATAATAGTTATATGCACACCTGACAGTCTAAAAAACTAAACCAGCCTTCATTCAGCACCATGACAATGTTTTCTTAAGTGTAGCTGAAGCCCTACAATGTCCCCAGGTGCTGAAAATACTATTTCAGTCGATATTTATGTTGTTTATTCCATAGCCACTGGGAAATCATAAAAACATTTAAAAGTGACAGGAATGGTAGCCACTAAATTATCTCCATACTTCTATTATTCCAGGGATCTTGAACTGTCTAAAGAATATGAATATTGCACACACAACCTTCTTTATCTTGGGAGGCTCCATTTTGCAACCGTTGCATAAAGCAGCCTTCAGATGCATCATCTCTGGCTAAGAAGATGAGAATGAAGGGCAGTTCCCCTTAAGAAGCTCTGACTCCCTTTTTTCCAGACTTCCTGAAAGCCTTTATCATACAATAGAATAAAATAAGTGAAATTCAACTCTAACATGCATATTTATTTTTGTAAAACAGTTTCTGTCTAAAAGAGAATATTCTCAGGCAAAGAATTTTCTTTCCTGAGTCAACTTTCCCACTGGGGTTCACCAAATGCTGCTGGTACAAGCTCAGCTATAATGCAGTTGTGTCTATTTTCTCTTGAGGTTTATCAGATGGAAATACCACAAGTCTAACTTTTCTTAAGTATGTTTTTGTTACATGGAAAAGTGAGGACTTCTGTTTTCCAAACCCGTTATGATTAAAATGCTCCCCATAACAACAGACACGTATCTGTTTACATGCTGAAATACATTCTAGACCTGTAATCCTCTTCTTGAATCTCTCATACAGAAACTACACAGCCTGTGTAATTTAATGACATGAAAACAGTCACCATAAGTAAACTAATCTGTTCCTACTTATGAAAGTCTTTTATCCCCCTGTTCATGGCACTAACTCACTGTGAGCTCTCATCTAACAAAGGTGATGCAGTGACTTAAGAGTCGCAGATTAACAGGTCTAAGAGGCATCTTTGGAGCCTACCTTTGTACACAAAGGCAGCACAAGCAACACTTAAATATTTTGTAAGACATCCGTGTAACCTGATTTTAAAAATCTCCAAGTTCAGATGATCGTGTGGTTTGTGCTTTCAGAAAATGTACTCATGTACTCTGCAGCTATATTAGAGATATCTCAAGAACTTAAAAAGTATTCAGAAGCACTAAAAGCTGGTATGCAACATGCAAAAATGTGAAATAGCTAGATTTAGGCACATGAACAAAAGCAAAGCAGCCTCAGTGATACATAGTGCAAGATGATAAAACTCCTTCAGAAACAGCTGTTTCTCCCACCTGTTCTACTGCATTGCTGGGGAATCCGAGAGCACCCTTTATATCACCACCCACTGATGCAACTCTCTTACATCTATTCTTTCATCTGTGGTTAGCAGCTGTCCTGCATCTCATATTACATTTGTTTCGGTTTATTTATATGAAGCCTTTGGGAACATGGAATGTTTCTCAGCACCACTGAACAAAGGGATAGGTGGCTGCATAGTGTACAATTTTGATATATTAATAAACAGAATACATAAATCTTTGTGGAAGACTTGGGATAACAAATAACAGACAGGAAGCTATGATACCTAAAACCAAAACCAACAGGTGGTTCATGAGTCAATGCTTAAAAGTTGCCCAAGTACATTGTGGTTTTCTAACATGGGCTAATATCTAGTAGATACTGAAACAAGGCACACAGATTTCATCTCAACCCAGACTGCATTTGCACCTTGGCTTTGGGATGCACTGAACAAGTGTAAATGAATTGGAATCAGCAGCTTAGCTGATCTAGCATTTTCAAGACCCAACAGCACTGTTCCTGAACTTACTAAGTTATGATTAACATCTAAGGCTCCCCCTAGCATTTAACTTCCTGGGAATCACACTATCTGATTGTCAATTGTGCAGCATTTGGAGATTGCTCTCTGTTTCTCCTTAGCAAGGCATCCAGTAAAATCAAGGGGTGGGACTGATCAAAGATTGTTGTGACAGGGAAAGAAGTAATGGGCCAGTGATACTGCTGGTAGAGAAGTTACAGTGTTAGGCATAAACAGAAAGATGTTGGCAAGAGATAAACTATGAACAGGGAGGACTGAAAGAGTTAAGTCTGACTTCAGTCGTGCTTATCAGCTTGAACACCACATTCAGTTTTAGTGTGTACAAATATCAACACTTACACAGATGCAGAAATCCTAGCAGCTTAAAGGAAAAATACTAGTATTGTCTATAAAATCTCAGAGATGCACGTGTTATCTGGACCTTCGTTATTCACCTGCAAAAACTGGCTGCTCAGTGCCAGTTGACAGGGTGCTGAGAGCAATTCTGGGGCATCGGTTCAGCTGAGAGTTTACATAATTATTTAACACATAAGTTATTTAACAACTCAGATTACAACACGTGGAGTGTGTGCACATTATTTTGAGCCTGTGCATTTCAACTTCTGCCTGACAAAACTGGCGCCCCTGCACGGCTCAACTGTATACCGTTGGAGCTGTCTTTACTGATTGTCTCCAAGGGACTGCAACAAGATGATACATTAACCACAGTACAGCGTCACCTGTGGGGAATGATGCATTATCTAACTGGCAACTTTTTTTTAAAGATTCATTTCCAAACTCGGGAAGTTAACATACACAAAGTTAAAAGATATTTGCTTAGCCAAGAGCAAAGAAAGTTTTCTAACATCATTCTAGTCTTGAATGTTTCATCACCTGCTCCTAGTTTAATTTTAGCTCACCCTTCATGGCTTCTACATTACTCATGGTGTAACCAGCCACAAGGCAAACAACAGCAAACTCTGCAACCCCTACTGCCCAAGGATGGGGAGACTGACTTGCTCTAACACACTGATACCAGTGGGGTCTTTGCCCCGAGGGTGAACACTGATATCAGGGATGGACATCAACAAAACTCCAGACAAACACCTCTTAAGTTTTTCCTTGCCAAATTACTCTGTCATGGGGTCAGAACGCACCATTTAACTGAAATTACAAAAGATCTGCCAATACAGCGGATTTTTTATAGGCATCTTCACCTGAAAAGCACCACCATTATCCTCCACCCGCAACTGCTCATTTGCTGCAGGGCCCTTCACTGAAATACAAACTGCTCCCACCTGTGGATCCAAACAACCCAAACCAAAAAATATCATTCGTTGGCACTGAGAAATAAAGTCTACCAACTAACTCTGCCAGTTAAGTTTACGGCAATTCTTGGACACTGCTACGTGCAGGAAAAGGGCGCCATGGAGGGTCTCCACTACCTTTGCGTGTGCACGTCTCACCTGCCGGGGAACCTCCCGGTTGCTGAGGGTGCAGGACCAGCGGCAGCGCCCGGCCTCGGCCGCATTGCTCCTTCCCCCGCAGCGCCTCCCACATGTCAGCCACCCCCCACCCAGGCCATAGAGAGGTCGAGAGGCGCCATAGAGCCAATCCTGCGGAAGCAAGAACCGAATCCCGGCCCATCCCTGACCTGCGCAGCAGCCCCAACCAACAAAACGGCGGGAACCCTCGAATGCATCTCCCGCCTTCGGCCCAGCCCCGGGGAGGCGCCGCGGTGTCCCTCATGTTCTCCTCCTACCTGCCACCGACCCAGCTCCTCCTGTCCGCACCGCGCCAACGCGTTCCCCAGGACAAGGTGGAACCGCAGCCAAGGCGGGCCAGCGGCCCGGGAGCGACCACCTGAGGTGGCGGAGGGGAGACTCCCCCCGCCCCTTGCCGCATGCCGACTGGGCGGAGCCAAGTGGCCTCGGGCGGGGGCGGCTTCTCCTTTACCTTAGTCCCGCCTTCGCGCTTTCCATGCCCTGCCCTGCCCGTCTTCCCTACTTCGTCCTAACCGCTTTCTGTAAATGCGAGGTTACAAGAGGGCTTGCTTTTAGCGCAGCCCAACGGACGGTCTTAATTTTGCCAAAATATTCTAGCCATCGCATTTTGAAGAATAAAAAGGTACCTGGTGAGGGATACAGGCACTGCTAATGGTACAGGGAAGAGTAAGCTTTGAGGACCAGGTAGTGAAAAGGTTTAAGAACAGGCTTTAGTATGGCAATGAAAAATGCCATGTCAGGATGCTCTCCCGACAAAACTCTCTGCAAACAGGTGTGAGAGGTGAGATTCCCAGGGGCGAGGTGCACACCCTTACCCTGGAGAGAATGCTAGCACCGGGATCCTCTGCAGCTGTGCAGTTGTCCTTGCAGCCCGAAATGGCTTCCTGAACTCATGAACAGAAACCACAACAGAAGGCCCGTCAGCAGCACTGCTGCATTAAACGGTTATCTGGGAAAGCCAGAGTACTGACATGCTTCCTCTGAAATGCCTCGGGCTTTCTGCACATCACAATCTCGGGAAATCCCTCTCTGACAAAGGGTTTTACTACAGCTCAGGCAATACCACACAGGAGCAGCAATCTGTGCGGGGCACCACTGAGCAGCTTGGAAGGAGAGAGCGAGCTTCATTAGGAACAAACAAAATGGCCTTCATAAACACACATTCAGTGATTTTGTCAAAAAAAAGGATTTGATTAATATTCCTGAGTAAATAAACCATGAATTAGCAAACACATTTCTCAAAACAAATAATACACTTTGCATTTCTGTTCAGTGGTGGTTCCCCAACTTCTTTGTGTAAAGCAAGATACTGTTAGAAGCATTCTAACAATTAATTAGAATAAATTATGTAAGGGAACAATTCAAGAAGAGTATTAATTAATAGTAACAGTTGTATTGGATCATGTACCATGGCAGGAAAGACAAGTCTGGTTGTTTAGGTTTCATGGTTTGTTCCTGGAAAAGAAGACAGTATTTTCTTAATGCAGAATTTAGAATGCTTCTTGAATAAGGGATCAGGCTGAGAGCAGTGCACTAAAGTCCCCCAAACAGAACTTGACAGCAAATGTTCTTCTTGTTAACTCATCTGCTTAGAGATAAAGGTATTAAACCAAATTGTAACAAAACATTTGTGTCAGTGAATTATCAATTGCAAGGTGCCACTAAAAGAAACACATAATGGTGGCACTGGGAAGGAAGATGTTGTAGGCATTATAAGTAAATCTGTAATTACTACTAATGGCCATAACAACTGCCAATAAACTAAAACATACAGGTAAAATAACCCATCTGATTTGCTAAGAGCTCATAATTTAATTAAAAATTTATGCCTTTTGCACAGAATAGTATTCCAAGCAGTGTTATACAGTTCCCTTGGAAGCATATATTAAAATCTCCTAAATAAAAAAGAAACAATGTCATAAACCAATATGCATCCAAAATCTTTAAGTTCATTTATATTTGGTTTTCATGTACAAGGTCAAAGAAATAGTAAAAAAACCCATAATCAAACCCTGGATACAACAGTTTGATCTGACTGCTTTTGATACATACAATCTGTTGCAAGGTACTCAAAATTAAAAACAAATGCTCACACATGTCATATAACAAAATGAAAAAGGTAATAAAAAAGTAAATAAAAAAGTTAAAGTACTAGCATGTTCATGGATGTAGCATATTAGGAAACAAGTTTATTTGAACACCCATATTTTTCTTTATTTAAAATAGACATTTAAATCCTTCTCTCAAACACCATTTGTTGTCAAAAAGTCAAACCCAATCCCTCCCCAAGTTACATTCTGACAGTATTACCAGAATACAAACTGTAATTAACAACATCCCATTACTCCTGTATCACCAAGACTTACGTATGCCACCCTCAGTGATGGTTGACAGTAAATCTATCCAGCTGGCATATTTGCTGTATTTATACAACAAGCAGACAGTGTGCATTTAGTAAAGTAAATGTTCAAAACCTGAAATAAGCAACACATTGGCATCTATAAATCTAGTTGGAAGAACTGCATATGCTTTTAGTACTTAAAAGTTCTGCCACAGCCTGTTTAAGGCTAGAAACTTTTAGAAAAAGAGAACTTTATAAAAAATAATTTTGTTGTTGCTGCTCATCTGATACATCCTCTCCATTATAAAAATGAAAAGTTTACAGTGTAAAGTAAAGAATGGCTTTTAACTTAAACGTGATTCAGTTCATGACTGAGTAAAGATCTTACCTAAGATTCTGGCAGTTGTTTTTACACTGTAAGTATTGTTTTGCACAGCTAATTTATTATCGAAGCAATGTGGAAAGAGTTTATGATTGTTTTACCTCTTTAAGGTCTTTAAACCAAGACGCTTACCCAATGTGAAACACCAATGAAAAGAGGAATCAAGTTTGTAGCTTCCTAATGCTGATAAACATTTTATGTGACCTTACAAGAAAACAGCATTAGGTTTCACTGTAAGAAGCATGGCCTGCAGTTGATGAAATCAGTGTAGCCGAACAGAAGTCAACACAGGTTAGCTAATGCACACGAGCAGAGAACTTGATCTGCTTGGAGTATCTTCTACTATGACAAGGCTTAAATTTACAATAGTACAGACTTACCAGCAAATGAAAAAACTGCATTTTGTAAACATAAGCTAAGGGTGAGTAGTATCAACTGAGTCATGCTAGAGCTCAGATGTGCAGCTACTGTGTTCTAGCACCAACAGCTTTCAGCTTGCTATGCCAATCACACTGGGCTTAAGAGTTGCCTTACAAGTTGGCATCACAATCAGATGCCAAAAAGTCTCCAAGTCAGTCATGTCACTAAAGAACAAAGCCTTAGGACCATCTGTTTTTTGTTTAGGCTGACAACCTGAAGAAACCCTTAAAAGAAAGAGATTAATCATAGTTACAGTAATATTGGTCAGCCCTGCCCGGTCCCCTCTTTGTTGAAAAGAAATTTCTGCTATATCAATAGTTAGCACTCACAAAAATAATTTAAAAAAAAAAAAACAAAATCCCAAAACAACAAATAACCCCTCCAAAAATAAACACAATGCCCATTCGGTAATTAAATCCTGTGCAGACACAACTCTGCTGTCACATCTCATTTTCTATTAAAAAAAAAAAAATAACAAACAACCAAAAAACCAACCCATTAAAAGAGCTATTTTTCCCTATGTAATAAACTTTATAACTGTAGGTCTTTGCCTTCCACCTCCTTTTTTTTTTTTTCTCCAAAATTTGGGTGTGTTTGCTGTTTATTTTCTACCCTCTGGTATCTTGTACACCCAACAGTTTACCATTGACAAGGCAGTTCACTGTATCAAGTTCTTCCATTACATTTTTTATTGAATGCTGACGATGCATTTTCTGTGTATCCCTCTCTGCAACAACCCTTCCTGTGAAGGATCTACATCTGTTAAATGATCATTTGTCTTCCAAACCTCTTCCGTATTCCCATCTCTTCACCTCTGACCTTTTCACCTACTTTCACCCAACCAGATGGAAAAAAGTTTTCAGTGATCAATATTCTGGTGCATCAGTAAGACCTTGTTACGTGTTATCAGACCTGCCAAACACACATTTACGCTGAGTGCTACATCTCTTTCTCTCTCTACATAGCCTGGCTTAAGCTCAGAGAAAAGTTGTAATGCCTTTCATAAAAAGACATATTTTTCAATATAAAAAGCTTAAATTCACAGATTATAAATAACATAATTTCAAAAAATTTAAGAATTTTAGGACTTCATTTGCATTTCAGGGGAACTGCAAGCTTAATGTCCTTGATGCCTTCTCAGTCCCAAACCTCTGATAAAGGAGTATTTGTAGGATATACAACAGGTAGAAATACCCAGAACACGCCTTGTGTCCTGTATACCAACTGCAGTAAGTAAAAGACTTAACAACTAAGTAACTTTACCAGACAAGTTCAATACTGCTTTATCACCGCCCTGATAAAGTTACCATCTTTTTTCATGTAAACAACTACATGTATTTTGACATTGTCAGTTAAACATTATTGAAAGCAGTATAAGGCTTCTTTCTGCTACATATGACATTAACAGGTTGTGCCACATTTTCAGGCCTGCTTTTAAAAGAGCGTTTTTGCATTTAAGATGTTTGCCACAGATTTTATATACATAAAAATTGTTTGTCTATGTGTTAAGTTAAAAAAATGTAGTGCTTAATATAATAAACATCAAAATCTATGATCTTTTTTAAAAATGCTTGTTTATAGTACATTGCTTTGTAAAAGGCAGCGGTCAGTACCAGCCTGGTTTATTCTGCAACAATATTGTAGTATAAAAACATTGCTAAACAATTCTGGTACTTTCAGATTGGAAGTTATTTTTTTTCCAAAAACTATACAGTAACATACTGAAAAAAAGAAACTGCAATAGTACTGTTTGTGCCTTTGCAAATATATAATGAGAATTATTATGGCTGATACGGATCAGATTTAATCTGTATTCCATACGGCACAGTTAGTAACTAAGAATAAAAAAAAAAATAAAAAATTAAAGCTTAAGTAAATTGATAAAAACCCCCTTCTGATACTATTGTCATAAACACAGTAATAAAACTGCTCTCATGGTCTGGTGCTGTGCATGTTTTTTGAACCAAGTGAGCTAGTATTTAGCTTTGGTGATTCATAAAGGGTTTTCCATGATAATCAACATCTAGGAGATCAGTCAGGGACATGCACAAACACCACCCAGTTTCGGTCCTTAAAGTGAAACATTTCTGCCTGGTCTGAAAAGGTAAACAAGTATACAAATACGTAAAGTAGTGTGCTTGTTTTTAAAGAGGAATAAATATATATGCATATATGTATTTTTTTAATATATATATGTGATTGTATTTTATATTTGAATTAGTGTCAATGAAATCCAGGCAGAGATTAAATCAACCATAAAGATGATGCAACAAAAGACATTAAGGCAGTAAGTTGTATCTCTTGAGCATTTTCACATATTCTACCTCTATCTCAAGAAGAAAAAGAAATGTTGAATTGCACTGTAGGCCAAATCAGCATTGAATGATTACAGCCAGGTAAGGAAGGGCTCATTTTTGTTGAGTACTGACTCCACATCGTTGAGAATAGGGATCAAGTCTTCTGACTCTAGAGTCCCAAGATCAACATTTGTTCCTGGAAGACAGTCGAGGAAATCAGGGAAACGTGTTTGTTGTGGATTTATGTTCATTGTTGTCTGTGGTATAGTTTCTCCTAGGAAAAGAAAAAAGAAAATTTTAAATGCCAAAAACTTGTCGTGTGGGTAATCTAAACCAGCACAATACATATAGGCTCCCCCTTTCCTATCCTCCTGTAGGACGGGAAAGCATTTGTGAGCATTCCCATCCTTTACAAATGTTACCTCAAGACTATACTTGCTTGCAGAATGCATATTCTTCTGAGAATTAATTTCTTATCTTTGCTATCAGCCTCTGACTTTCTCCTTGGGAAGCACAATAGCGAGTCTTATGTAAAGCCTCCATCCTGCTCGCTACCAAAGAGTGAATGCTGTCCTGAGGGCATAACTAAAGAAGGAAGTGTCTTACAGCAATTTAGATCTGCAACATTATACTACTTTTTTCATAAATTAGTAATAACAAGCATGAACATCTTTAATAGAGAAGGCTTTCACTCTTAGCATCATCTAGAACTTCTGATGAATTCAAAAGGAAGCTTAGGTAAGGAAATGGTAAGAATTTCACTATCTGGAAAAAAGCTTGCCAATTTCTTAGAAGTTTCTTTCAGTATTTTAAACACCATGAGGACAATGATGTAAAAATAACTAACTCTGAAAACCTGGACTAGTTAAATACATTGACTGAAGTCAAATCCAGCTTTGCCATTGTAAGAGATTTACTAGTGAGACTAATTTTCCAGAGTACCAAGAATGTAACCCAGATTTTTCAGGATCAGTGTTGGGACCGGTCTTGTTCAACATCTTTGATGCTGACATGGACAGCGGGATTGAGTGCACCCTCAGCAAGTTTGCTGATGACACCAAGCTGTGTGGTTCGGTGGATACGCTGGAGGGAAGGAATGCCATCCAGAGG
>JBCJKH010028761.1:0-11415 GCA_039877255.1 Loriculus beryllinus | reverse complement strand
TTTGCCTTTCCTTAATGAGGCACTTTTTTCAAAAGTCCAGATGTTGAACACCCTGTTGGATGGCTTCCTATCATCCCTTCTTACCACACTGATCACATATCCAGCTACTGCAGTTTAAATATGTTGGACCTGGAGGAGAGGAAATTTCCCAGCCCTTTCAAGCAACCTTTGAGCCTACTGACAGGACCACAGGATCGTTTTCAGAGCTCCTTACAATACCATAGCTGTTGCTGAGATTACAGAGGAACATTAAACTTGTTCAGATTTTATTTTCCTTAATCCTTTTCCCATTTCTACTATCTCCAGATTGCACTGGAAATCCTCAGCTCAATTTCTTTTGATTCACAAATTCCCAGGCTTCTTGTTGGCAGATAGGAAGGAAAACACCATTCTCACAAGCATGGTGACTCTAAGGTCAGCATCCCTGCTGAGTGTCCCAAGATGATGGAAAATAACTCCAAACAGCTTCCTGCTCCAACATTATGTGTCCAGGGATCAGAGCCCTGTTATACAAACTTTAAGCTGCTACTGCCTGACTTCTTTCTACAGCTCAGCTGCCTAGTATTGCTCATGTACATTCCCTGCTTTCCCATCAGTCTGATACAAGAGGCAAACTGGTATGTGAGATATTAAAAGACATTAATTTTCTAAGCAACTTCATACATGGATCTTTAGCAGAATTTTCTCTACAGCTGGAGCACAGCAGGGCTACTGCTTCCCTTATTTAACCAACAAAACAAAAAGAGCTTAGTTTAGTCCTTGGCCATACCATGCAGCTTGTGCACTCAACAAATGTTTTACTCCAAGGTATCAAAAGATGTAAACTACAGGAGTGAGAACAATGAAAAAAACCTTACATACATAAACCACCCGCTACCCAGAGGAGCCCAAAAGAGTTACTACATTTCTCTTTCTTTTTTTTTAGCTTCTTTTTGTTTTCTTTCTTTTTTTTTTTTTTTTTTTTTTTAATTAGCATATGTGTAGATCTCTAATGTAGATAGATCCTGTCAGATTTCATTAGCATAAAGATTTCTCCTGGGTGGAATGTGGCAGCTGTTACAAGCTGTTAAGGGCTTATTTTGTAACTGTTTATTTTTGTTTGCAAGGTTCATGAACATTTAGTGTAACAGGTGGTCCCTGCTCATTGCTGGCAATGGGGATCTGCAGACTACAAAGGTGGTACCAAATTCTGGACATTGCATGGGCAGAGAAAATTTAGGGGCCTTCCCTTTTTTGTTTTCCTATGAACTCAGCTAAAATTCACAGGGTGAGAACTTTGCTTTTGCTGCTGCTTGCAGACAGATCTCTTCACAGTTCTCTTTATATTTCTGTTTTTCAAACTGACTACTGCCAACCTACAAAATCATCAGTATAGGAGCCATACATATAGCAGTGCGACATTCCTGGAATCCAGGTACAAAATGTCACCAACCTATGAAAGCCAAAGAACAGAAACTCACTGAGTCTGAACAATTTGTAAGAGTGAAAGTTCATCTGGCCATGATGGTGGTGGCTGCTGGTGCAACAGATTACTTCAGGTATACAATAATTTTTCCCTAATAACTAATGCTTGGGCAGAAGCTAAACCAAAGACCTCAGTAACTTCAGAATTACACAAGAAGCCTGGCTATGGCAAAACCAGCAGGAGCAGCAGAGGTGAAGCAGGCTGGAGTTCAACAGGGCCGTTCAGATTAGCATGGTTGCATTTTACACAGCTGAGTTGACAATTGCTCTTGCTATAGGCAAAGGTTTCTAAACATTTTCCAGGTGATTGTAACCATATGCACATGCCACACACAACAAATAACACAAAGATAGTTCAGCAGGTGTTCTTATAGATTGTCTTATCCCCCTGAACCGTTTTCCATTCATTCACATACCCTACCATGTTAATCATGCCTTCTTCCAACATTAAGCCCATTATCAATCACATACAGCTAGAATTTATAACATGTCTATTGCTGATAATGCAGTCACAGAAAGGATTGGAAGGGGCCTTTTAAAGATCACCTACTCTATCCCCCAATATTATTACTATTACTGCATTAGTGACTACAACTTGTAACCAATATCAGTATTTACTGATCTGGAGACAGTACAAGCTGAGAACTCCATTTCTGTTCATGCAGCATTGCAATCTCAGACAGCCAAAAGAAGCATGCAAGTAATTAACTCCAGCCTGAGCCCATTTTACGAAAAAACAGCAGGACAAAATGGGATTAATATCAGCAAGACTCAAAAAGACAAACCTAGAAGATGGGAAAATGTTGCATAGACAAACAAAGACACCTGGTACAGTCTCAAGAGAAATCAATGTGAGTCAAGATAATTCTGATGTGAAAAATTCCTCTGGCATTTTAACCTCAAAGACTTCTTCATCCTCCTGAGTTACGGTTTTATAAGGTGTTTTCATATGATGACTTGAGCCAGGAAAGCTTTAAAATACACTCAAGCTGATGGATGCCCTTACCAAAACAGAGTACAAGGCCAGTATGTCATGGGATTATTACACAGCTATATCTCCATGGCAAACACAACCAGTAGCATAACACAAAAGCAAGCACAAAGACAGACAAACATGGTGGCTTTGGCTCTAAATCCAAGTCTTGCATCAACCTGACCTTGCACTGCCAAGAACTGACTGCCTCTTGCCTTGGTTTATTCCATGTAAGATTCAACAAACGGACACAAGCCCCAGCAAAGGAAAAAAATCACCCTGATTCAGTGGCATGTTCCAGCTGCTCTGCTCCACTCCAGCAATGCAAAACAGCTGTAAACCTGGTTTAATCAGCAAGTTAAATTGGGTTTATAGCTTCTCAGTATTGGCAAAGGAGTACAAAGCAGCTGGGGTTTACTGGTATATTTAGCCCTCAGGGTTTGCCCTCAAAAGTTAACTCTTGCTCCAGCCAGGAGAAAAAATTAATCAGCCATAGTTAAATTATAAAGTGATGTTTTTTTATCTCACGATCACAAGAGAAAGAAAACTTACTTATTTTGCCAGCATAAAGTTTAGGACCAGACATTCAAGAGACCAGTTCCAGTTTTGAGCTGCATCAGCTGAAAATGGAGATGCTGGCTGCTGAGCTCTGAAGTCATCCTTGGCAAATACAAATTCTCATTATAGAAGTGTAAGCTAGGTGACCAGGAGTGTTCTGAATAGTGTCACAGCATAGGATTTCTGTATAAACTTCATACCCTATTCTCAGGAATACTGAGAGTATATTCTCTCAGGAAAACTGCCTGTATCTCATCAGTCTGTGCTTTAGACTAGCCATCACATCTAAAAATATTCCATTAAATGGATGGCAACCAAAAACCTGTTCTATAAACTCTCCCATCTCTGGATTGAGGTAACTTTTTTGTTTAGAAGCATTTTATAAGCATAACCTTTCCCCTGCAGAGGCTTCTGGCAATCATATTTCAGAGGAATAAACCTCACTGAAGTAGCCAAACTTGGACTCAGTGTTTTATGTTGTGTTACCGTCTTCCAGAAAACAAAAATCAGCTTGGGAGGAAAACGCAATTTGAAATATCACTAGAGAAGAAACCAAGAGATTCCTAAAATTCCCTGAGGAGATTCTCTGCAGCTGTCAGTCAGCATTGCCTTAGAGCAAGGAATCACCAGCACAGCTTCACAGAAAGACTGCTCAATAGCAAATATTCAGAAAGCTCATACTTAAAATGAGGGTTTTAAAAGAGTGTGCAGAAAAATAAGTTTCGGTTAAATCAAAAGGCAAAGTAAAAAAAAGGTAATAATCAAGAAAATGCAGAAGATGGAGAATGGCAACCTTTAAAAGCCCGGGAAGTAAGAGGGAGAAAGTGGATGTTATTAAAAGAAGGAGATGAAATTGATGACAACTTTAATCTGGCCAAGATCCTGAACGGTACAGACTACATAGAATTTGTCTGGCCTATGTCCAAGAGTTTGTGTAAAATTAAAGAGTGGAAATGCACTTGAAAGTCAGGGAAAGCTAAAAAAATATAAGAGACCACGTATTAGGTGCATTATATGCTGTAGCCTGTAAACATAGTGTCATTATTCTTATAAACAAAACCATACAACAAATATTTACAGACCAGCCTAAACCAAAATGTTGGCTCTAAATAACCACAATTTGTGCAGGGGTTTGAAACTAGATCCCTGCCCTGTGGCAGGCCCATCCCTGATGGGAGCAGGCACAAGCTCTGGGGCAGTCTGTTTCTGGATTCTGTGGCTTGGACTGCTCCCTGAAAGCCAGGAAAAAAATTATATCATTTTCAAAAGAGGAAAGCAGGAGACAAGATTAATGCTGCAGAGGTGTCTGCTCTGTCAATGTGACCAATGTGAGATCGCAGAGAAAGGCTGGAAAATGCAGTCATCAACTTGTAGGTATGAAGACAGCTCAAAAAAATTAAGGTAAATGTTTTAAATATTTGGAAGCTGATATTGGTGGCCTACAAACCACAGGGAAAAGAGACATTACATATGTTCCCTATACCATGGTGGTTATCAAGACAGCAATAGCAGGGAGCCAGCTGGCATCTTAATAACAAGAAAAATCCAACCCTTTCCTGAGTCCTACTGAGCTCTTCACACTGCTGTCATATGGCAGCAAGTTCCACTGTTTAACTATGCACACAAAAAGAGAAGAGTCCTTTTCCATTTTAAAATGTATTGCCCTTCTAGTATGAGTGTTCATTTGCTGCAGTATTATAACGAGATAAATACCACTCCACATATTGCTTGTATTTACTTTCTAGATGAAACCATTTCAAAAGGAAGTCATTAGGAAATTTCCATGGGAATGGCTTTACAAGAAAAATGCAGCACCATTAAGCTGAAGTTTCAAGTTTAAATTGTTCTTTTCATTCACAATCTACAATTTCCTTTGGGAAAACAGCACTTATCTAGCTAGTCCCGTTGAACTGATGTTTGGGTTTCTAATAGTTCAACAAACCATTCAACTACATTTTTTTCACTCACAAGTTACATTAGCCAAGCTGTCCTTCAGACCCCCCACACCCTTTTCTGAACTAGGCTTTGGAAGACTATAGGCCATAGCACCATTTTGATCTAAACCTCCTGACTGTAATCTAAATCCCCTCAGCTTTTATGCATAACAAAGCTTCTCCTTGACTCTGAACATTTTAATTGCTCATTCTCTGAATCTGTTCTATTTTTATTATAGACATGTGTGCACACACACACAGACACATAAATACATGTATGGGATTGAATTTTTAAAAACATGTTTGGCGTTTGAATCAGTGATCTGCCACTAGCTCACAGAGCAGAAATAATAGTATTTCCAATGGTATTTTCCATTGGGAAGTTTCTTGCAACCTAAGGTTCTGTTGGCTGTTTTGATCACCTCTGCAAAATGACCAGATGTTTTTACTGAACCATGAGCCCGGGGCATTTTTCACAAGTGATAAACATGTTCTTCCTTCTATTTGCTTCACACACAAGTGATTTGCATCTAAACCAGCCATTTTTTCTGCCTCTGACTATATAGCCTTGCAGATAGGGTTGAGGGAGAAGACTCTCCAGAAGCACCTGAGCACAGTGCTGACTTCTTAACTTCTAGTGTTTCAAGACCACGGCAGAAACTTAAACTATTGTTTTTAAAAGTGACAAAACAGGGGATGGAGTTGGTATGAGTTCACAGGGGAAAGAAGCGTGACAGACTGAATAGGTTACAGTGCTGCATTACAAGAGTATGGTGCATAGGCTTGGAAAGGATGCATTAGGAACTTCGGTCCAGCCTGTGCTATGAAAGGCAACGGTGACATATAAAAACAATTCAATTTGAAGTCTGAAATATCAGACACACATGCCAAGCCATAAATAGAATCTCTCCTTTAACTACATCCAAGAATGTAACTCATATCAATTTGAAATAATAAACAATTTTAAAATAATCGGTCAACCTGCAAAGCAAACAGTGCTTAGGATGAGATTATTCACAGAAAGTGTTAAAACTGTTGTTTTCAAAGTTGAAAAAACTGATGCTTCACTCCACATCCAGAGAGTATTACCAGGCACTGATGTATAAGAACATCTGAATAATTAAGCCACTGCCCAGTTGAGCTGAAGGATTAATGTAGGCAGCACTTCAACAGCAGCTGTAGTTGACAGAAAACAGGGAAGGGGATGCTGAAAGAGACTTAGGGGTAAGAAAGGACAGATGAATAGAATTCCATACAATGTCATCTGACCAGACAAAATAACCCTGTGCAGTTTCGGGCAGTGCATACAAAGACAAAGCTTCCATGAGAGGCAGGCTGTGGTCGAATTTAGCAACGAGGGCACAAGGAAGCCGTAGCTAGCTACTCCCATTTCACGTACAGCGGAGGAAGGAGGTGCTGAGCTATGTTCCTCCTCAATCCAGCAGAGAGGCAGGATGACAAAGTGACAGGCGACAGAAGAGCACAAACTTCATGCCCGTCCTCAAGAGGTGGCACAATACCAGGTATGAGCTGTTCCCCTATGGAGCAGCAGTGCAACAAGGAATGAGGTCATGGCTGAGAGAGACTCCAGGCCCTCCGCAGCTCCACCACAGCAATTAAATTAAATTAACCCTACCCAAAAGTCAGACAGTCTGGACAGTCTGAACATCGGATCTTAAATGCCAACCATTTCACCCTGCAGGTCTGCTCCTGTTGGGCTGCATAACTTGTTAACACAGACACTGCCAGCAACTGAATTATGTATTTCAAAATCCCACAACTTTCAGATACTTCCACAGAGAAACAGCAGCACAAAACTGACGGCTTAGCCTGGAGTTTCAGTCTCAGTGCATGTAGTCTTTCCTTTTTCCTTAACATCCATGTTTCTTGGATGTGTATTTGTGGCTTGGCTTTTTCTCTTTACTGTCTTCAGCTCAAGCTCCTAAAGTCACATCCTGACACACTTTTCCAACCGCAATCCCACACGCCAAAATCTCTACATGCAGTCACACATCCTGATTCCAGGAAGTACATACTGCTGGACTTTGTTGCCTTCCACTGAGCCACCCTGATTTACGCCTGCTGAAGCTATGGTCCTGAGTGTAATAACACCTACACTGCACAGTTGTCCCACATGTGTGTATCCTATTATCCAAACAACAGATGCACCAGCATGCGTGCACACACATATTCCAACATCTGGCAATCACAAGCTAACTGTAATAACTCCATGAACTTCATTCATCTTTGCAAAGCTCACAAACACTTCATCTATGCATCCACTGAAGAGGTGCATACCCTTTTCCACTTCATTGAAAGAAGTATGTGCTCTTAACCTGTCTTTCACAGTCACACACACAGAAATGCAAACAAGCATTTGTACTTACTCTTAGAGGACATATTCCCTTCTGAATAACAGGGCATGAATGGCTTTTGTCATAAACACTTCACAGGTGTTGTATATGATGTGCATAGAGATTTATACCTCTATTTCTTGGTCATATCTATATGCGTGCCTATATGCCCCTACCTGCTATGAAGCTCACTTTTAAACTTTCCAGCCAGAATTCATGCCAGCATAAAGCTGATAAAAGGAAACAAAGAATCACATCCAAATATCCGGATACCAGTTAACTTAAAAACATCTCACTGCTTAACACTGGAATTGATACTTGTATAATTCATCATTTCTGATGCTGGAAGTTTCCAGTCTGTTTTCCTTTGTTCCTCTCATCCACATCTAATCTAAAAGATATGTTCAAGGAGAATGTGGGCAAAAACTTCTGATCATTTCTATTCAGAATTGTATGAAGAATACTTTTATTTAGAATGCTTGTGCCTGCCTGGCCTTCACTTCAGCACACTAGAAACAATGGGATGTCCCACTGTGATGTTCTCAGCAAACTCTACCTTACAGCAAAATATGCTGGAAGGTTCACAGACTGGAAACACTGAAGTTATAAAGGTCTCAGGCTTGCCCAATTCCACCACCACTGATGTCAATGCCTCAGTGGTGACCTCAGAAACTTGTTGGCTTCTGTGACCTCAGATAGCATCTTTCATGGATGTCAAAAACAGGGCTTGTAATTTTCTGTGTGCTTGAATACCCACACATTTTCAACCATGCAGAACTAAACCATTTCATAACCCATTCTTTTAAAACCTTTACAAGCATGTACTACACTTGGAAAATTATACGCACATTTTGAGTTTATTGAGGCTTTTTTCCAACCATCTTCTCTCTAAAAAAAGTTAGAGTTTTTGACAGTAGGAAAAATGGCTTGCAGTATTTTGCAATAGCTGAGAAGAAAATTGATGCTTTCTACTGAATTGCTTTAGAACTTCCAGTTAGAAAATTAAGATGAAAATTTTCATGTGGAAAAGAAAAATGCAAATTTCTCAAAACATTCACTCTCAGCTACAGGTAAGAATGTAAATATTACATATGGTTTTGAAGTGGAAAATAACAAGAATTTAAATCACTATTAACTTCTACTTTATCCTGCAGGATATGAGTTTAATCCAATAAAATTTCCCAATCTCAAGTGTGTAAAAATCTCTGACAGCAAAATGAATATACTTTAATATAACAGCAACTTCTCAGAGTTCTGGACATCTTGGAATATCAGCTGTGAATCATATGATTTGTTCCACATATCTCACTGTCCTACTAACTATGAAACTGAAGGGTAAATGTAATGATAGTTCATTAATCACCTCATTAATAAACAGATTTACAGATAGTGTCTTTGAATGTCTTCTTGTGCCTCCCAAAAAACTCTGCTCAACCTCATGCTGCCATCCAGCACTAGACTTCATACACTGAGACACTCCTCCCACACTTAGAGGTTTCCATCAAAACCAGCCATGGCACAGAGGAAGCTGATAGCATGCTACTGCAGAAAATACACCAAGTGGAAAGCCAAAATCATTCACCATAAAGCCCCTGAATGCCAACATATCAAGAATCCATTATCAGACAGTCCTACCAGTACTTGTTACCATTTAACACACTCCACACAAAAGGTGTTAATGAAAAAGCATGTGACTTTTCTGATATGCAGAAGATACCTTACATCCTTCCCAGACAGAGCTGTAGACTTATCTTACTGGTCAGCTCAAGAAGAGAAGAAGAGTCAAAGAAGAGCTTTAAGGTTTCAGTACTAATGGAGTCCAAGTACACAGGCAGCCAATCAGCACATCCTTACTGGGCCTCTGAACTTCTTATTTCATCACTTAATTGATTATCTCTGGTGCTTTTGAGCATCCTCCCATGCTCTCCTTATTGCTGAATTGCTGCCATCTGTGGCTCAAAAGTCCTTTCAGCCCCTCCCATCCTACAGCATGAGGTGATTGGAGAAGCACTAAACTAACAAGAAATGTACCAGTTCTTGAGGGGAAGAGGAGAGAATGATTGTTCCAAACCAACATACTTTCATCCCCTTTACTACACCTTCACTTGAATCATACTTCTGCCACCTTCTTCTTGTGTGGTACAATTTTATGTGAAAAGCAGTCCAAGTTTGTTTCTAATGCTGCTGAGCTTGACCATGTGGCTACAAGAGGAGGAAGCAATTTCCTCTCCTGGTACAGTTGTGAAGCCACACAGTGATGCTTCAAAGCAAAGCTGTGACCCACCCCTTCCAGCCTGGAGCCCAGCAGGGTCTGAGGAGCAGCTGGACTCCTCTTCCGTGAGATGTGTTATGGAAGGAGAGGGAGGGAAAAGAAGAAAACAAGGATAAAACAGAAGTTAAACAAATGTACAGAGTTAGAAAGAAGAAGAAAGATGCTGAGAATTAGGGCAGCTTATTGGAATTAGCTTCTTGACACCAAATGCTTGAAAGAGAAGACAGTCCAGGAAGCATTATAACCTCATACCCCCTACTTTCTCACAAAACACCTCAGCAGAAAGAATGCCTGTGAGCCAGGCTAACATCCTCAATACTAAGCAATTCTTCTCCTCCTTTTCCACAGCTTTTGTCAGCCTGTCTTGCTTTTTACTGGTGGGACCAGGTTCAAGCAGATCAGCTCCTTTCTTTTTGTGTGCCCCAGGTAAGTAGGGACCTCTTCATCCATTTTGCTTGCCCATTTCCATTTCATGATAGAGGAAAATGCGAACATAATAGAGAAGTTTGGTATTGCTTCAATAGGACACTCTTTGTTGCACAAAGCACCCAGAATCTTGACTAAAGAGTCTGTTCTTCATTTAAATCTTATGGTGTTTAACTGTAAAGAAAGCAGTACTAGAAAGCCATTCACCTATCTGCAGACTCCTTCTCCCAGCTCTGAGCAGGCAGCATGTCTTACAACTCTCCTCCCTATAACATCATGGTACAGTTGCAGAAAAGTTGCACTGAGGCACAGAGAAAATAAATGAAAATAGAATACTAGTGACTGTCTGAAATTCAATGGCTATATCCATGGATGGATCTTGAGGCATCTTTGTAGCTCTGCAGTTTTGCAGCCACGGGTATCTTTTTGCTGCTAAAACAAGTCAGGATATTTACAGAAAGGTAAACTAATGCATTTTGGTGGCCTCATTGGAAAACAGGAGCAATGAGCTTCCCCCAGAAAGCAACAAAGTAAATCCAGTGTTATATCTCTTACATCCCCTGTCTCTCCATTATTTTTTCTGCAACAAGGGCAAGCCCTTCACAAGCTCATTATATGACATATTTAACAGAAAGGCAGCTAACTTCCTTTTATGTATCTTGCTCTAAAATATGTACCTTTCTTGCAAGGAAGACACAGCTAGAAAATAACCAGCTCCAGTGTTTACTGAGTGGGAGGAACGGAGAAGGTCACATCCATGAGACATGCTTTATATAATAACTCTGGTGTTTCTAAATCCAGTGAGGCATCTCCACGTGGACTTATAGGCTGTAGATACTTTCGGGTTACTTAAATAGCAAGCATGATGCTGGCTTTATTTTTTTCTTGAGTAAAGGATATCTTACACTGATTGGTACTCAATAAAAATCAGTAAGAACCTCACATGCAGTAAACCCTTGGAGCACAAAGTCAGTGTGCTGTGCAGGATCTTGCTGGAGCAATTTATGGTGTCCATCTCCATCCCACCCACCAATTCCTCCATCCCACCCCACTCATCCAGCCTCACACCCTCAAAACTTGTACTTCTTGTGTCATAGAATCACAGAAGCACAGAATAGTTATAGTTGGAAAGGACCTTAAGATCATCCAGTTCCAATCCCCCTGCCATAGACAGGGACACCTCACACTAAACCATGCCTCCCAAGGCCTCGTCCAGCCTGGCCTTGAACACTGGCAGGGATGGAGCATTTGCAACTTCCCTGGGCAACCCATTCCAGTGCCTCACCACCCTAACAGTAAAGAATTTCTTCCTTATAGCAAATCTAAACCTCCCCTGTTTAAGTTTTAACCTGTTACGCCTTGTCCTGTCACTACAGTCCCTAATGAAGAGTGCCTCCCCAGCATCCCTATAGGCCCCCTTCAGATACTGGAAGG
>JBCJKH010028758.1:1937-27376 GCA_039877255.1 Loriculus beryllinus | reverse complement strand
TTGGTAGCAGTAGTGATTTGTGTTATACCTTAGTTACTAAACTGTTCTTATCTCAACCTGTGGGAGTTGCATTCTTTCGATTCTCGTCCCCATCCCTCCATGAGTAGGGGGAGGACAAGAAAGGGGGGTTGAGTGAGTGAACGAGCTGCGTGGCTAGGTCTAAACCATGACACCAGCCTATCCCTAACATAAAGGGCAACTCTCCCTCCCTGCCTGCTTAGCCTGTCCTTTCTAAAGAGCTTCTAGCCTTCCATTCCAATACTCCAGTCACAGGAACCATCCCACCATGTTTCTGTGATGCCTATTATATCATGCCCCCATACATGTGCACACATCTCTAATTCCTCCTGTTTGTTCCCCATGCTGTGGGTGTTTGTATAGAGGCATCTGAGCCGAGCTTCAAATGAAGCCAGTTCATCGGCTGGAGCGGCTGGAATATCTCTACGTTGCTCTGAGCATTTATTATAGGTGGTGGCAACTGACTGGCTGTGTTGGGATGGAATGGTGCTCCTCTCCCCCAAGACATCTAGTTTAAATCATCCTTGACAAGTCTGGCAAGCCTCCTACCAAAACCCCTCTTCCTCTTCTGGCTTCACCAGCCCCCAGTAGACCTGGCCTCCCAGATCAAGTCCCATGTTCTAAATACCCAAAGCCCTGACTATGGGACCACTGTTCTAACCATTTATTAACATGGCAAATCTGCCTAGTCTTTTTAAGGTCCTCTCCTTTATCCTGGAGAACTGACAGAAAGACAATCTGAGCTCCAGAGCCCCTAGCCACCTCCCACAGGGCTCTGTTTCTTTATGTTCTCCGGGCTACTGCTGTCTGTATCAGTAGCACCCACATGGATCACTAGAGGTGGGTAATGGTCAGTGATACAAAAAAGAGCTATGGAACAACTGCATTACAGGTATCACATTAAGACTGTGAAGTGCACACTTGAAAAATTAGGAAAAGCCATAATAAAGACTGCAGATACACATATGTATATAATCATAGACTTATAGAATAATAAAATAGTTAGAGTTGGAAAGGACCTTAAGAACATCAAGTTCCAACCGCCTGCCGTAAGCAAGGACACCTCACACTAAACCATGTCACCCAAGGCTCTGTCCAACCTGACCTTGAACACCGCCAGGGATAGAGTGTTCACAACTTCCCTGGGCAACCCATTCCAGTGCCTCACCACCCTAACAGGAAAGAATTTCTTCCTTATATCCAATCTAAACCTCCCCTGTTTAAGTTTTAACCCTTTACCCCTTGTCCTATCACTACAGTCCCTAATGAAGAGTCCCTCCCCAGCATCCTTGTGGGCCCCTTTCAGATACTGGAAGGCTGCTATGAGGTCTCCATTTAGCCTTCTCTTTTCCAGGCTAAACAGTCCCAACTTTCTCAGCCTGTCTTCATATGGGAGATGCTCCAGTACCCTGATCATCCTCGTGGCCCTCCTCTGAACTTGTTCCAGCAGTTCCATGTCCTTTTTATGTTGAGGACACCAGAACTGCACGCAATACTCCAGGTGAGATCTCTTTAGAGCAGAGTAGAGGGGCAGGATCACCTCCTTCGATCTGCTGGTCACGCTCCTTTTGATGCAGCCCAGGATAATCTCTTCCTTAAATCGTGCTGCCCACTTACAAGCCAGAATGCAGATTGGGTGTATGCATGCAGTGCTATATCCAGCTCTTAAATTCTCAGCCTACACTGAGATTTAGGCACTTGAATACTCCTAAAGCCTACAGAGTAATCAAGCTGTCTCCATGCTAGCACTACTTAATCTGAAGTGTGTCAGGTTTGGCATGAAGATTCTTTGTTTCTTAAGCAGCTAAAATGATCAGAAGCACTTTCCTGGGGAAGAAATATGCCTCTTCTGTGTCAAAGTTCCAGTGCCATCTAGGTTTATGGGGAGAGTTGCCTAAATTGTGGTGGTGGAGTAGCTTTTGAAGATGGAAGTTAAGCCCAGAAAAGGGTTCTTGGCATCTGACACTTGAGGAAGTTAGGACCTACATGTATCACTGAAATTTGGTAATTCTAGAAGGCAATGACAAAACCAGAATATTTTGGTACAATATGACTTAAAAAGGCTGGGAAATCAACATTTGTTTGGGATGACCAGATGGATGATTTACTTGGACTACAATGTCAATAGTCCCCAGATAACTATCTATTATGCATATCTATTTTGTAACTAGAATTTGAAATTCTGTGCTGATTACATAGCTGTATACGTTCAGGGAAAGTTTTTTTTCCTGAGTTTAAAACATAAACCAACATGAAGCTCTTTGACTGGAACTAATCACATCTTTGCTTATTACATGATTTCTGTAACAGTTCATGTTATTTACACTGACAGACTGTGAAATAATATACAGCAGAGTTTCAAACAGGTTTACATTAAAAAAATACATTGCAAACTTGTGTACCATATGTATCAAAGTATAGTTTTCCACAATGTCTCAAAGTGGACATCCAGAAGTTTGAGTTCTCTTTACTGAAATCTTGATTATTTGTTTTCTCCCCTTCCATTTCATTTTATTAATAATCCGAAAACAAGCATTGCTAAAATAGAAGCTTGGGGGTTGTCTCTCGTTGCTTCATATGTATTTATTCTTACCAGTGAACAATTTTTATTATCCAATATGTTTTCATGCCTTGCTGGTATGATTTTCTGTTAATTTTCTGCCCTACTTCTCATATCCCAGAAAAGTATGTTGTACCACTTTCCCCCATAACTAGCCTAACCTTCCATTTCATATCTCTGGTAGATTTTAATTGCTTTTGGTGATATTTGAGTTCATTCTACAAAGCTTCTTACAAAGGATATTAATTGCAAAAAAAAAAAAATCCCAGTGTACCAGTTTGACATAATAATCTATAATGCTTGAATGCGTTTATAAAGAATACTGAAAATATGAATGCCGGCATGACCTACATGTGAGACAAAAGCTATTCCCTTAGGGAATGGAGATAATTTGCTTTTGTCTCATACATTATGCATCTTCTCTTTTACACCCTATTTCCATGAAAAATATTTTTTGTTATGTATGTAAGAGTTGTTAAAGTTGTGAGTGGAGCATTAGGCTCAATTTGTTGGGGTGTTAATATTCTGCTAGGATTTCTGCAGTCTGGCTTCTTTGTTTCTTATTACCTATTCACAATATCTTTTGCTGGTCTTGGATGCTTTTCTCTGAGTAGCTTTCTGTTTCCTCCTTTATTTTTTGAAGAGTGAATGCTGCTGATTTCTTTTTGTTGGGGAAGACGCACAGAAATGGGAAACCAAAAATACACTGTAGATGTTTTATTGATGGAACCATGTCATCGATTAATAATTAGCCACCTTATGTTAAAAATGTAGACATTATTTAGTTCTCACTGACTATGATGGATTTCTTGACAGGCAAGGAACAGGCTTGGCCTCTTATAAAGTACTGCATTGTCTCTTCAGGCGTTGCAGGATTTATGAGCAGAGCTTGTAGTTAAGGGAATAGTTCAAAGTACAATGGGTATTCAACCCTGTAAGCAAGAAATCATCTCTTCCACAACACTTGAAGAAATTATGTGCCTTTATGACAACTGAGTTGCTAGGGGTGGATTTTAGTTACTTTATAGTGAGAATAAAAAGATGTAGATTAGCACTGTGCTAATTAGTGCCCTTTCTAATTTGTTGCATATTGCTTTCCTTTTCCAGGTTGTAAAAGAAAAGAAATTGGCCCTTTGAAGGTCATAAATCTCTAATTCTGCATCCCCTGGTCTTGTGAAGAGATGTGTATTATATGGGTTAAATTGTAGACAGCTTTCTAGATAGGAATATGCCACTGACCCCTACAATGGAAGCATAATATAGTAGGTTTCTTGTCTGTCCTTCTGAAGGTACCTATTTATTTAATAGAGACTTGCTGAGGTGCCTCCAAATTAAGTTTTTAGTTTAAAACCTCACCCATATTTCACCTCCTGAGATACCAGTAAGAAAAAGTATGCATGAAAAATCAAATACTACATAACAATTTAATAAGCTCTGCAAACAAATGATGTTGAGGTGAGCCAACTCTTTAATCTGTTTATCCAGTTTACTAGCTGCTCTGTTACATATTTCATGGACAGCAATCGTTTTTTTTAGACCATTGTGTTTGAGGTGTGTCTCTTCTTAGGTTAAGTATCATTCGTCATTTTGCAGGCAGGGTATCAGTATAACTTGTGTATATAACCATGGATTGGAAGACACTGAGGATTTCATTTCTGTTCTAGTATCTAGTATCTAGTATCTAGTATCATTTGACAATATTCAGCTGGATCTCTTATTTGCATGTGTAAATTCTTATATTAATATTTTTTTCAACTGTCAGCAAAAAGAGGCATTCATGTCCCTTTACTTTCTACGACAATATTTATAGTACCTAATTTATCACAGAGTTACTGAGTTAGATCATTACTCCAATCACACACAGTATGATATATTTTGTAACAAAGGACCCAAATGGGTTGTTACTACAGTGCCATTAGCTAACATGAATGCTTGAAAATACATCGCTTGTGTAATAACCAGAATGTGTGAGAAAACACTGGTTTGCTGCATGGAAATACTGAAGCAGCAAGCTGACACTGTGAGGAAAGATCGAAATCAGCAGAGAGTGGCCTGTAAGGTTGTCAGACTCTGAATAATGTTTGAACAAGTGTGAAGCAGGAATACTGTTAGATGATGCATGTGATGTACGGGAGCTTTGGAAATACTGCTTTTCTAGCAGATGAGTTACTGTGTGCCTTTAAACCCTGAATATCATTCATCTGCACCACACTGTGTTAACTGTGATGTGCTGTATTTCCTGCCTCAGAAATTCTGATGAATATTTTATAGGGTTCTTTTGGTAGCTGAAGTTCAGTTTCTAAGTCTCTCTCTCTTTTTTTATTTTCCTTGGGGTGATGGACATTGCCAATAAAGTTCTGGCTAGCTTTATGGTTGGGATTATGTGAGAAAAGCTAATGGGGGAATAGCAACCATTTTTCCTCTTGTGAGAATAGCTACAGTACTTTGATTGGCTAAACACCTTATATTAGAGAAAGTCTTTTCTTTTAGGGTTAATCCTGATTGGCAGTGAAAGCCTCTAACAAGGTGTTAAATGCTACAGATTCCTGTTAACTTCAGTGGGAATAGTATTTAAGGCTTTAAATTGCACTAGAGCATGGGATGCAGAAAATCTGTGGTGTTCATGATCAGGAAGGCATATTACTGCTTTGTCCTTTTCACTGCTGAAGATGTGAAATTTTTCCTGAAGGATGTATTCTGTTACCAAGGGTGTAATTCCAGTGTTGTGTTTTTTTAACTTCTTTAAGATTCTTGTTACTGCATAATCAGTCATTTTAACTGTGTGTTTCTGATGTGTTTGTCTCTTTAGCTATTGCCTATATATGTTCCCCTGTGCTTTTTCACACTTCTCCATGTTCTTAAACATCCTCTTTTCTTTTATGACTAGCTTACTCTCACTCTTATTAACACTTGTTGTCTTTGTCAACATTATTAGAAGTATTGTATAGTCCAGCCTTCTCTTCTTGCTCTTGGCAATTAAAACACAAAGGAAAAGCAGACGCCATAAAAAAAAAAAAAAAGGCACAAACCAAATGATATGGTACAATATAATCGCTTGGCAAGCAATCACCTCTAAAGAAAAATATTCCCTCTAGTGTTATCTCTTTGTCATTTCTTATTCCTCACCATGACTGCTGTGATTATTTATGGTTATACTGACTTAAATCCTTCAGCTCCTGTCTACATGAAAACAGGAGAGATTTTCAAAGGTACAAACGGTGTGTACACACCCAGTTCTTGTAGAAAAGGTGCATTCCTGCTCCTTATGGGTACATAAACAGCATGAGCATGTGCAACTCTTTCTCATTGTTGGGAGGGATTTTGCTGTTTCAGACACTGAAATTCAAGACCATCCCAATAGGAGAAGACAACCTTCCTATGTCTGTGATTAGTATCCTTTGTTAAAGGCAGTTTGTTACCATAGTTTGCCTATAAATATATCCTGTTTTGTTTATGTAGGTGCTGTGCTGTGGTTTAACCCTTTCCAGCAACTAAGCACCACCCAGTGGGATGAGGGAGAGAATTGGAATAATGAAAGTGAGAAAATCCATAGCTTGAGATAAAAAGAGTTTACTAGGTAATGCAAAAGCTGCACGTATAAGCAAAGCAAAACGAGGACTTCCTTGACTACTTTCCATTGGCAGGTGTTTAGAGCAATATTCAGGAAAGCAGGGATCCATCACTCCGTTAGCAGTTACTTGGGAAGATCAGTGCCATCACTCAGAATGTCTACCTCTTCCTTCTTCTTTTCCCAGCCTTATATGCTGAGCATGATGCCTTATGGTATGTAATATCCCTTTGATCAGTTGGGGTCAGCTGTCTTGGCTGTGTCCCCTCCCAGCTTTTTGTGCACCCCCAACCTACTTACTGGTGGGGTGGCATGAGGAGCAGAAAAGGCCCTGATGCTGTGTTAAGTAGTGCTCAGCAATAACTAAACCAGCCCTGAGTTACCAATGCTGTGTTTCCAGCACAAATCCAAACCCTAGCCCCTGCCAGCTAGCATGAAGAAAATTAACTCTACCCCAGCCAAAACCAGCACAGTAGGCCCTACTGGCAACACTAGAGTGAAGGCAGGAAACACTGTCTACCAAAAGAACTCTTTTTTATGAGATATTCCTACTGTATCTCGCTTCTATTTTTACAACATTTGAACTACTACTCTTGTCTATCCTATCTTCCTTTTTTCTGTGCTGTGAAGTAGTCTTACAATTTCTCTGGTAAAATGCCTCACTGTAGTAAAACTATCCCTGAACTAAACTTTGAATTTGTTGTTGATGATGGTTCATAGAGTTATCTTAGGTGTTGTGAAGCATTGCCAGGTGTGGAAATCATAATCATAGGTTTTGTGTTGTTCAGCTCAGCTTGACTAGCCAAGTTGCTCTTGGAACAGGAGACAGGAACAGAGTTAGAGACATGGATGGTGACTTTCAAGTGTCTTGTCCTGACCATGGATTTCTGAAGTGGATTGAAATGGTTTGAAATCCACTTCTGCTCATGGTCACAGAATATGTTCTTGGAAAGCTAGGAAGCTTACCTCATCTGTACCTTCTTTTCTCCAGTCCTGTTAAACGCAACTGGAAAGAACTGTTTTCAATCAAACCCAGGAGGTTTAATTATATGAGAAACTGGAAAATGGAAAGAAATGCAGTGGTCAGTCACAGGATTGAATGTCTGCTAGCACCTTACTTTGAAATGCTGTTTCCATTTAGAGGCATCCATTTCCAGAATGACTGTAGTCATAAATGTCATACAACAATAAGTACTATTAATATGTAGGTGGAGGGGAGCTGTAAGTTCAGAAGCATTATTCTGAGGAGCAGCATTAAAGCCCTGTGATTAGGTGTGCTTGAAGGTGGGCCACTATGTATTTCTGTAAAGAAATGTCAGAGAAGAATAAACTTTGTAATACCTGACAGGAAAGGCTAAAAAGAGCTGGAAATGATTTGAGGTGTCTGAAACTTTGTCTCAGACTGCATTGACACTAATCAGAAATAATTTATACTGATGCCTTTATGCTGGTTTCTTAAATATTCTAGTGTGTTACCATCATAGTTGAAGTACGAATGCTATTTTTAACTTAATGACACCTGACAGCTCAGTTTTAGCAGCACTTACTATCTGAGAAGGTGGTTATAGTCCAGAGGCATAATTCTGGGTCATGACATTTTTGATGAAAGTCCTTACCTATACTGATGATTGTTCTGGAGCTTGTTATTGTTGGTGTTACATTTGTTGTTATGCTAGTTGCGGTGCTGCAAATCCAGCAATGCAAACCTGTATGTGTCATTTCTATGTTTGCTCACAGATGATCTGTTACCTGAAAAGGGAATCATTGTGGTTTTATTTATGTCCAATAAGGTTTATGAAGCAGAGAGAGTGCACCTACAGATTATTGTGAACTTGTATCCAATTCTGAATTAATGATACAATCTTGAAAGTTTGAAAAGGCTTGAACAGAGCAAGAACTTGCCCACCTTAAGACACTCGTTTCAGCTCATGCTTGTATCCTTTAAGGATACTCTTAAGGAACATTACCTGCTATACCTAGACTTCATTTTATCTCCCCAGCTCTAACAGCCTTTGGAGTCTGCCTCTAACAAACCATCTAATGGCCATTTAGAAGAATCCTCCTTACTTGGACTGTATTCAGTAATAAGAAGTCCTTCCTACTTGGCATGTGACATATGTCATGAGCTGATGATATGCCACTTTCAGTCAGCTAATTAGGTGTGTTTTCTCCTACTCCTCAGGTAGCCTGTGGTAGCCACCGACCAGCTGTCAGTAATTGGTGAAGGTGGTGCTGACAGCATAAAATATTTAGAAAACCAGTGGTGTTCACACAGGTAGCAATGCTTAAAAATTTGAGATTTTCAATGGTGTTCTATCAGTTCAGACAGAGAGCTCCACACTTGGTCAGTACTTTTCCACACTAATTGGTTACTCTTCAAAGGCTTAGTTACCATACTGAAATTACTTTTATATCCTGGATAGATACCAAAATGCCTATATCTTTGCAGCCATGCACTATGTAGATGGGGGTAGTGTTTTATAATATAGTGAATATAAAATACAGAGCAGTATTGTTACAGATGTAAAAAAACTCAGAAGGAAAACCAGTTTGGCATGATTTTATTACTGTAATTTCTGATAATCTCATGTGATGGGATCTTGCTGTACTTTCATAGCATTGTTTACACACACCTTTAGTGTTTAGAGAAGACACGAGAGAGGCAAAAAATTTGTTCAGGGGATGCTACTGGTCTTTCAGTTTCAATGACTGAAGAATGACTGAACTCAGGAATAATAATAAAAAACCCCTGTGCATATGTGTGTGTTTTTGGTGAGAGGAGGAACAGCATCGTAAACTGTTGACTATGAATCCAGAATAATTGAGGGTCATTTTGCCTATATGCTAACGCATATGCAGTAAGGGTTGGCATCTCTGTTTCATCTTCTGTTTGAAGGAGTAGGTTTCTACTACCTGAGCTGAAAGTTTCGTTTGTCTTAGTCGTGATTCTAGCAGCTCAGGGTTGGATATGGCTGTGGTATAGGTGGGCAAGAGGGCTGTGTGGCTGTAGTATTGCTCTAAGAGAGGAAGGTGGAGAAAATGATAACCATTTTAGGCTGTCTGTCCTTTCCTGATAAATCTTGCTACAGGCTCTTCCACAACTGATACGTAGTTTTGCATCTATCAAAAGAGGAGAGGGCACAATAGTGAATAATTATAGTTAGAGTAGATAAAGTATTTGTACATGACTTCATGTGTGTCTCTGCTTTTGGATTTTAGCACAGAGAGTACCTATGTTTTATTGGGCACTTAACTGATCCACAAAGGATGATGCCTTTAGCCAGTCAGAAGAGTGGTTTTCTGATTACCTGGTGACTGTTTTTACAGAATACTGATCTCTTTATTTAGAATGCCATTGGAATGGTATTTTCCCAAATTTTGGACTAATCCCATTCTTTGGCTCTTGGAAAAAATCTGATTTTCCTGCTAAATGACTTGATTGAGCTTTAAACTTCAGAAACAGTTGCATTTTATGAAATAATTGGTCGATTGCATTGTAATTGTAGCGCAACTACACTGTAGTTAGAAAGCAATCTTTTAATCCTGCAACTGTTCGTCCATTTTATTGACAGGTTTACCATAAGACTGCATGTGGACTGCATGCATTTGTAGGAATGACTTTTAATTACCACAGCAAAATGAGGTTGCAAAGTTTCAGCTGGCGGTCTCCTCAAAGTTTCTGATAGCCAGAACTCCTCCCTGCTTAATATACAGGTATATGCAGTTTTGATGAGACATGCTTGTTTGTGGCAATTCCATTTTTGAGGCGTCAATTTCTTTTTTTTCAAATGGAAGAGCCAGTAGGCTTTCAGAAGGAGCAGAGGTAAGCCAGCATATCTGGGCTGTTCCTTTTAGGGCTTTTTTCAGAGACAGTTAAATCTTAATTGCTTTATTTGTGCTGCTTAGCAATTCACTTAATAGGTAGGTTATCCTGACCTTAATTGAAAGTTCTTAGAAAAATTTCCAAATCAAAGGAAATAAGCATGAGAGAAAGGGTCTGAGTGTATAAAATTCCTAAACAAAGCAGAAGATCTGGAGCTTTTTGAGTTCACAAATAGCCATATTTCAATACTTTTTTGTCACAGTGAGTATTACATTACTCAGAAATTCTTATTTTTGGAGCTGGAGTAAATAAACTGTTGATGTTAGTGAAAGTCATGGACTAGCAGAAAATATATTCAAATCCTAGGAAACTCAGCTGTTTCATTAACTATTTTTAGCTACTTTGTGACTTGTCCTAATTAAAACATACATATTTATTAAACATACTTCACAAACTGGGAAATGGGTATTATTTGTCTGTCTAAATATAAATGTGTCTGTTCCCCTTCAGTGTCAAATGAAAGTTACAGAACAGGAAGGCCTGCAGGAATTGGCATTGCTACAAACTGTTAAAAAGGAAGCCTTCTCTCTGGAAATACCTTCTGCTGAATAAAGACTTTTAAATGAAGTTTCAGTTGGTTTAGCAGGGACTGTGCCTGCTGCTTGATGTATCTGTGTGCAAGAGCAATACCTTGTCTGGTTTTCATGGGGACCATTCTGTTCAGAGCTGTAAGGTAAGCAGAAGGCTGGGGATAGGATAGGGAATATTGGCTTGTGATTCTTGAGGGAAGGGGAAGGAGGAGGGCAGCATGCAACATGCGGCAACAGATGTAGCCCATCACAAGAGATTTTGCTTCAAGGTGGCAGAAGCTTATGCATATAATGGAAATACTGAGTGGAAAATATAAACACTCACACTGAAGTGCTCTTAGCAGACTGCAATACACACAGTTTTTCCATGAATTATTGCATATTTCCTGAAGAACATGAAATGACAGAGGATTTTTGGCTGCTTTTTTTCTTGTGCTTCCAAAGATTTCCTTGGAGAGTCTATATAGGCTTTCTGCTGAGTTCACGTCAGCATATTTTGCTAATTGTTCCTGATGCTTCTCCATATTGTGAACTTTTTAACAGAAAAGTAGCAACAGATTGCCTTCCCTAGAGAGTAACAAAGAAGTCTGTTGATGTGATCTAAAAAGAGAAAGGGGGAAAAATACCATTTAAAATAAATATTTCCATTTCAGTGCATACAGAATGAGTAGTTAAACGACATCAGAGAACTTTGTAATTGAAGGCAAAGCCACATTTCTTCCAGAGTTTCTCCTCTTAACCTCTTAATTTTTGCTAAAGCTGGATTACTGTTGTGAAATTACTTACCAGAAAATCTACTTTTGCAGTGATGCTGACAAATGAATTCTGTTTTGCATTGGTTAGGACAGTTACAAGCTATGACTCTTAATAATGTAGATTGGTTACCTTCTGTCGATCTGTGCTCACGTGTTGTACTGATTACAACAATCTGTCATGAGGGTTGTCATTTGTCTTTAGCAGGTTGGCCTCCTTGTTGCATCTATGTTGGCTGTCAAAAATAATGGAGTTGCTGGACACCATTAAAGTACAAAATGAAGGGTCATGTATTCAGAAGGAAAAAAATAAAATAGGGCTAGAACTGTTCTAAGGCCTGAAAGAGGCTCATTGAGTAGTTTTTACAAAACTGCTAACAGTCTATACCTCATAATCATTCTAATAATGGTTCACAAAGCTGACATTTTGTGTATTTGGACAACATCAGATTATGCACACTGTAAGAAAATAATCAATTAGAACTAAGTAAGTGACTGGGTTGCTTCAGCTCAAGGCTGACCATGGCAAACCCTTTCACATCTGGGACTACAAAGAGCAAAACCAAAAGCAAAGCAAAATTCTCCTGACAATTTTTGATAAAATACTTGTAAATACCATGAATTCAGGCCTGTGCATACAAAATCTGTGAAGACTGCCAACTAAGTTTCTAGTAGATGCGGTATATTGGACTCCCCCTACCTTGGCTTCACTTCTTAGTGTTTTGGGCTGTAGCAATATTTGACAGCATGAGGTGGAGTTTTGGGGACTTTTTCCACAATGCTTATTTATCAAGAACCTCCTGATTTGGGTTTTTGGGCTTTTCTGTGGGCAGCCAAGGGCTTTATTGAATCTAATTCTTTAGTACATGCTGTAGCTAGGGCGTGTGCCACGGTTTCAGGGAACAGAAACTGTGATGTGTGCTACCATGCAGATTCCCTCCCCTCCCTCTCCCTCCCCCCCCCCCCCCCTTTTTTCTCCCCAAGCTGAGCACAAAGCAAATTTGCCTCGATCGAGAGCTGGGGATGTAGACTACCGTAATGCTTTCATTTGCTTTCACTATGCAGTTACTTTGAAGTGATCTTTCTTCTCAGTCTGCTGGGCAGGACTGCTTGTGCAGCTTTCCTCCTAAGCTTATCTTATAAATAAAGAATTTTCCACCACAGTCTTGTGAAACCTTTCATGACCCCAAATGATGCACCAAATCTTACACAAGTGTTTGCAGCCTCTTGGAGAGCAACACTTGCATGCATTTTTAATTTCTCCAGGAATCTCCCTGTGATAGGATGCGTTGTACTGTTCTCCTCTGATGTGCCAGTTTGCCAACTTTTATGCCCCGAGAACAATTTTTCATCATCAAGTTGTCAACTTTCATTTCTATGCTGATGACACAGTTATGAGTGTCTTTGAAATGTGACATCTCTAGGTCTTTCTTTTACCTGCAGGCATTAAATCATTAATGTTTCAAAATCCAGTGCCTCTGAACATGGCAAAATGGGGCTGCTAGTTGACTGGTTTCTTAAATTTGCTGAGAAATGTCAGTCTTATTTTTCTAACCTTTGATGACCTCCAGCTCTACTTTAAACAAGTATCTAGTGGTTACCTTTGATTGAGGATTGTTTCTTGTAGTTTTGTATGTATAAGGAACTGCCTTTTATCATTGAAATCTTGCTAGATTGTAGGTATTTTTCTCTATTATGAGACAGAGGCACTTTTCACCTGTGGTTTGTATTTTAGATTAGATTATTGAAATTCTTTATTTGTAGTCTTTCCAGAACCTTGAATATTCTGCCTGCAGAATTTTCTCTATCTTCTTGGGTTTTTTGAATCACACAATATATCAGTGCATTAGTTTGTCATAATTAGTAATAATTGCCCAGCTAAGCCTAAATTGATTTGTTTTGGCTTTTTTTTTAGCTATTTTTTTTAACTATTTTTTACCTGCAGGGCCTTTTAAAAACTCTTCCAAAGTGTATTTACAGCATCTCTTGCTGTCAGTAAACACTTTTGCTCTTCTTAATATTGTAAATATAAAATTTACTTAAAAGTTTATTTTCTCCATTTTAGTTAGGGTGGTTATTTACAGAAGACAGCCAGGAAATGGAAGGGTATTCTCTACTCTTGAATAATCAAGGAGCACTTGCTAGGAATATATATGAGTAGGAATATTTCATTAATCAGACATTCATGTCCTGTGAACTTCATTGAGAAACTATCAGCTTTTTGCTTAAAATGAAATGCAACATTTCTGCCTCTTTGTATACCAGTTCTCATCCATTTTTTCCCTTCGTGTTTCCCCCCACAACTCAATTTCTTTGTACGCCAGTAGCTACTTTCTGTCTTTCATGTCTCCTTTCGTACCAGTTTTTTTTCCTCACTTGACTCCTAGTGTTTGTTATCTTTTTGGTTAGACCACCTCAGTTTTTTTCAGACTGTAAGACTTTTTTTTTTCATTCTTTCCTTTTTTCCTCTGAGAAGTCCACTTACTCTTGGCAGTTGCTCCCTAGGGTTAGTTTTTATCTTCTATACACGGAACCTTTTCCATAATGCTCACTTTGAGGCAACTTTGCATCAGCAATGAGCAATGTGAAAGTAAACCAGAAGACAATGTTGCCAAAGTTCAAAGTTTGGTTTTGGCAAATGCTACAGAATATGAACTCGTGGCTTCAGTTTTTGAGGAAACCTCCCTCTGTTTGGTCTCTAGCTATCTCTAGCTAGCAGAAGGTTCCCTCTTCCTTCTGTGACACATATATAGTTGGCCTTAGCAGTTTTCAAGCGAGGCCTGACACTCTTATTCCTGGTGACTGATACAAGGCGGTAGGTAGTCTTTAAATGCTAAGCATAAAATACAAAATCCTGCTTGTGTTGAAATGAATGACACAAATTTCTACTGATGTTGCTAGAAGACTGCATGGGGATTGTTGTTACTTCTGACTTTAGGGAATGCAAAACTGGATTCTGGAATAAAGAGAAAACACTTGTATACACTGTATGCCTTTCAGACATTTGAAAGGCCAGAGCTTACTGATGCTCACTTAATTACTGAATGATGTTGCACAGGGTGAGAATCTGAGGTACTCATAGCCTGGTGGGAAAGATGCTCAGCCAGCTGAAACTGGAAAAGGCAGCATCAGAGCCAGGCTGGCTGTTGTTAAATTGCTTTCTAAAGATACTATTGTAAGTAGCTTGCTGTAACCAGGGATTCACTTTTATTTTCCTGAAGAATCAGACTGTAACCAGGGATTCACTTTTATTTTGCTGAAACTGGTTCAGACAAACCTCTGTGATTTCCCTAGAGAAGTCCTTTATGTTCATATTGTTCACTTCAGGTGCGTGGCCAGAGCAGTACACCTTACTTCCTCACAACAATTTACTATACATGTCAGCATTGGCTTTGCTGCTGTGACTGAAATAATTTGTTTTTCTTATGAAAGGGAAGTTGAGAATCAAGGCTGGTGGAGAGAATCTCATCTTACATTCCAACTAAAACCCATAGGGAGAGGTTAGTATTAGACAAGACTGTCTAATTGTGATTAAAAAAATTCCTATTAATTGTAATTCCTACCCTGCCGTCAACAGCATCTGTGAGCTATCTCACAGAAACAATTTGATTCTCACAGGGAATGTGAGAATCAGCTTTTGTGATTCTCACTGTCTCCTGCAATAATAACGATGGAAATGATGATGACAAGTTTTGGGAAGCGGCAGCTATGCTTCTGTATACAACATGGTGACAGCTTTGAAGTGAAACATTTTCCTCATGTACATAATGCACAATCTTTTTCTTGTCACTTCTCTTGCCTGATCATTAATGGGGTTTTGATGCCTGTTTTTTCCATAAGTGAGAAATATCTAAACATAGCTGAGGATATCTGCTTGAGTGCAGAAACTTGGACAGATAAAAGGGAGTTCTGCCTTTACAGAAGAGGGCTTTTGGCCATTTCTGGCTTGTTCAAATTTATTTTAACATGATAATAATAATAAAGCTAGTAGAGTTTGTTGAGAATCAGAATTTCTGGCTTCCAAATACTTTGATTTCTCCTCCCCTCATATATTTTGATTATGTCCAGATTTAAGCAGGGGGCATGTATTTATATGCATTTAGGCATAAAGTCAAATTTTCCTCTAAATAATAAATAAAGAGGAAAACTGTATTAGAGCATGCAGCTCTCAAGTGGGTCCACTAAGAGCCAGATTACTCCAGCACTTACCAGGTTTTGTGGCAAAGAGCCCGAAAGCTGACTCTGGGCATGGGTAAACATGGACACCAAGATTTCATCTTCCATGGCCTTATGGCTTCCCAGCTTTGCTATTGCTGTTGGCTTTTGAGGTCCTAAAGCACCAAATTTAGTAATTCTTGTCATCGCTTATGGTCTGCAATGACTTCATTGTAAGTCTGGTGGAGAATGACTCAGAATGATGCTGAACCTGAAACATTTCAGCTTCACAGTTTGCGCTCAACAGCATCTTCTGATGGGGTTGTAAGGTGATCTGAGTCTTGGCATTTAAGCACTACGTTTCCTGAAGACTGACTTTCATGAAAATGAGTTAACAGTATCTTCAAGAAACCTTCTGCCCATTATTTGAAAGTTTCTGTTCGCTGTGTATGTGCAGTGTAAAATTGAGAATAAAACTTTCCATAGTTGTGGGCCCTCTGGTGGTGTCCCTGGAGTTGCAGGTTCAGAAAATTGCAAGACTGAAATGTATTACCTAGTTTATGTGTTCCAAAAATTTACTGATCATACCCAGCAACATGTAGTTATTTGGACTCCATTGTGTCCTCTGATTATATTATGGAAAAGAACATTATAAGTATTACCTATGTACTCTGCCCATATAGTCTTCTACAAATGAGTCCATTTTTAATCTTATTTTTATTACAGTTCTTAAATTAATGAATCTGAGTTATTAATGAATCTGAATTAATGAACCTGGTTGTGCTGATGTTCCCTAAGAATAAAACAAACAAAAAAAATCTCTGCTTCAAAGGTCTCGCTGTCTAGATGTGAGAAATGTTGGTCAGTTGTTTTAGTCCATCATCAGTCAGCAGCCACAGTTTAGTCGTTTTTCACAGCCAGCAATAAACTGGCATTGTTGCTGAAAGAGAAAATCTCACCTTACCGTTGTCCATGATCATTCTTTTTATTGCTCTGCCACCATTTCTTTTGTACAGGCACAGTGAACTGGATGAGGAACTGATGCAGCAGCACCCTCCCCCCTCCAAAACAAAATCAAAAAAGACATAATGTTATTATAATTTTCTATAATACGTAAAGAAAGTGCATTGACTGATTAACAAATCAACAGTTTAAAATCTACTCAAAAAGGTTGATGAGTGCTAATTGGACCTGAGTCACAGTTAACTTCATATTTATAGTACTTTCTTATGAAAGGTATGCTTGCAACTGCTCTTTTATGTAGAGAAAACAAACTGCTGTTCTGGCAAAGAATGTTGATGTGATTAATGCTGCAGTAGGACTTTTCCATTTGATCACCTACATAAAGAATGCCTTTCTTCCTACAATGCAGTCTTTTTTTCTGATTGTTTGCTTTCTCTCCCCTCAAAAAGTTGCTGCCAGAGGAGAGTGCAAGAATGCCAGCTGTAGTAGAAAATTTGATTATGCAAATGTACTTCAGAGTTTGTACATCCATACAGAAGATTAACAGTGTGTGCTATGAGAAATGACTGCAGCTTCTTTTTCAGGATGAATAACTGCAAGGTAATGCAGGTCTTTGGTTGAAATATTCAGATAAAATCATCAATTGTAATGGTCTTCTGCCTCCCTCGCTCCATCCACTTTGCTTCCTTGTTTTTTATTGAAAACTCTACAAAATTCCCATTTTCCAAGATTCTGCAGAAGATGGTCAAAGTACACAACATTGCAAATGGCATAGATATTTGAACAGGGAACAGGGCCTGGAGGGCATGCAGTTGCAAGTGGCAGGTTCAAAAGAAGCAAAAAGTAATACTTCGCAGGGTACATTTTAAAGCTATAAAAGTTTATTGTCCCAGGATTTGGAGAATACTAAAGGAATAAAAATTTGATTAGATATGTTTATGAAAATAAAATCTATGAAGGCTATTGCCTGTGGCTCAGAAAGTCTGGAAGCTACGAATCAAATGAATCAAAAAAAAAATATTCTAAAGAACTGTTTCTGTATGCGTCTTCTGCTCTTACATTCCTGTCTACATCTGCTACTGGCCACTGTCAGAGACAGGATGCTGAGCTAGATGGACTTGGCATGATGTTCTTGTATCCTCAGAGAAAATCAGATTCTGTCTGTTATATTTCAGTTTTGTATTTCTTTCAGATCCCTGCTTCCAGATGAGGCTCAAACCACAAGCACTAGGTTATTCACCAAGGATTTCTTAATATCATTTCCATCATAGCTGAAACCAGAAGGAAGCATAAATTTTGAGGAAAACTCTTGCTGAATTCTTTCAGACGAAATTAAAACAATGAGCTTCTTCCCCAGCTCCCTGGCCTTCTGGAGATAACAAACCACTGAATGAAGACAAACACCTCCTCATTGGTCCTTAAAGATTTAAGCTTTTCCCTGAATGAAGATAATGGATCTTCCTTAGACAGGAAGGTTTGGGTATTCTGGCAGGCCGAAGGCTCTCTTTGGGTATGTATGAATTGAACTATCTGTGTCTTTCATGCTTTCATTTAAGAAGGTTTTGTGCTAAGCACAGTTCTTCACTTCAGCATCCTTGTGACACATTATCTCTATACTTTTGTAAAAAATCAGTATTGGTTTAGGTCATAGTCCTCTTATATTGTGCCATTCTTTTTTCTTCAGATCTCATAGGCTTTAACCTTCTCCATCTCCCTTTAAAAAGACATGACTTGTTTTGGTCTGATTTTGTAGGAAAATCAGGAATACTGGGGTTCCTGTTATGGCAGGAATGCTATTCATGTGAAAGCTGCTGATTCTTCATAAAATAGGGTTGTGGTCCTTCATGATAATTTTTCTCAGAACTTGTCAAACACTTGAGTACTAGGAGTTTTAATAAAAACAAATACATGATTTTCATGCAGTATGACTGAACCCCCTTGCTTTGATAGCTGCTGAGGTTTCAGTTTTTTGTGTTTGAGATGCACAAACCTCTGTATTTGAATGAAGAAGAGATCATAAAAACCTATAATTCTTTTATTATTATTATTTTTCTTAGGGTATAAAGCATATTTGTGGTTGACTTAAATTCCTGCATAAGAGTAGCACGATTGAAGGAAGACAGAGGAACATGAAGACCAGGTGAACTGTGGAAAGGATCCTTTTTGATTTCTGGTTCTTCACAACTTGGGGGCATAGTCTTGAGGAAATACTTTAATCTCTCTGTGCAGGACATAGTGTATGTAGGTCCACGTGCTGTTACCAATCGTTCAGTCTGTAACTCAGATTCTGGGAAGTGCTCAGTGTTACTGTTCCACTTGATCCAGGTCATACATGGCAGCAGTGTGCAGAAGTGGTTATAGCAGAGACTGGTAGGGGAGTAGTCCTGAAACATCACATTTCTAGGTTTTATTTTCATCACTGTTCCTGAAAGCATGCAGGCATTTTGCCTCCTAGCTGAACAATGAAAACAGCCCTGTGCGGCTAATTTCCAACCATGGTTATTATTCTGTTTCTCTGTGAAGATTAGGACATATCTTCAGTGCTCACAATTTAACAATAATATGAATAGAAGAATTGTGATAAGTAAACTTGGTGATAGATTTGCTACTGAAAATGTCTTAAAAGCACTAATGAAAGTAAAATCTTTACATTAATTTAGCACAGAGGGATGGTTGAAAACCCAGCAACATCAAAAGCTAAGAAACAGCTGAACGAGAATAGAAAACACTTGAAGAACTAAGGATTAGACAACTAGCTTTTTATTGTCTGTGAAAATATTTCATTTGGTATTTATGAGAACAGTTTAAATGGTCCCCTCACCATATGGAGGGTTTATAATGACAAAGAAATAGGAGAAAAGGAAGGAGGAAGGGCTTTACAGAAAGTAGTCAGTAAAGTACAGTATTATGTTCCTCCTGCTGAGATAAGTAGTTGTTAGATTAATAGGGTGTTAGTGAGATCATAAGAATGCCTCCGTTACTGTATATGACCATGAGCACTATTTTATTGTTACTATACTTTCCAGCAGTTTGCACAAACAATTCATAAAAGAAAATGGGAATTGGGAAATGGGATTGGGAAATGGAAATTGAAATGGAAATGGAAATGGAAAATGGGAATTTTAGAGGGCTGTATTTGTACCTCATGACTATCTTGATGATAGAGGCAGCTGGGGCCTGCCTGACTTGGACAGGAAGAGATCTGATTCTTCGTTTCTTGAACTTAGCCCCTTTGCCTACTGTGACACCTAAATGAGACACTTAACATTAACTCATCTGAACTCCTAAGTGCTTGTTCCACTGTGGGGCTGGGGCCATGATAAGATCTAGTCTTAGGTATTGCTGCGGCAAGGTATTGTTATTTAGTTATAGTGGAAAGAGTTTCCTGAGAATTGCATGTTAGGGAGCTCAGCCCTCCATTGTTGAATCTGTAGCAAAAACATATTAGCTTTGAGGAGTAACTTCTAAGGAGCCCTCAAATTGAGAGGCATCGCAGAGTGTAGAAAGTTGATTAGGAATTAAAGCTGATGTTTTGAAAGCTAAAATATTTTACACTGTATTATATTTCTTAGTGCATACAGAAGTCAGACAGTGTCTGACCTTCTCCAACTTTTCTGTATTTTGATTTTAATTATTTATGTAGTTAAAAATTCAAATACGGCATATATTTGTTTTCCTTGTGGGCTTTGAATGGTGAGAGTTTACAGCACTACAGTCTTATCAGTAGAATTTTTAAATAATCAATGAATGAATTGATCCAGGAATCAATGATTGTTGAACAGTGAATTGATGCATTTACATTTAACTGCGTGTTTGCAAACTTTGGATTATTGTCTTTTCAGTTTTATTCTTTGAGTTGAGCATGACAAGGGTCTTATGCCATGCTACTGACTCTCCAGAGGGAAGATTGGATTTGCTATGCTTGAGATCTCAAAAGAAAAAGGAAAGGGAAAAAAAAAGAAAAAAAAGCCAAACAACCCCAATCTTCCCACCTTTTCATCTCTCTTTTACTACAGATCGCAGTCCTCCAGATGTATGGCTTAGTATATAACCTATAGGAAGATGGCTATAAAATCCCAGCATGATAGGATTTTCTCAGTAAACGACATCAACTGACACTGAGAAGTAGAGACCTAAATAATATGTAGAAACCTCTAAATTACTTCACTTGAACCACTGAAGGATGAACCTTTCTTTTGACCTTTTCAGCTGAAGTTTTATTCATAAATGAGAGTAAAACATGTCCCAGTCTACATGCATTTAACTTGTAACTGATGTACTACTAACTAGTTTGGTAATATCTACAAGACACTTCTTGGCTAATTTCTGTCATGAAGACTCTCACAAGAGTGCAGAATTTCACAAGCAATATTTGTTTTGCCAAGTTCCACAGCAATACTTAGCTACAAAACATAAAAATGTATCCAGAGACTCTTCATTTGCCTTACATTCAGAGATATGTCAACTGAACCACATCTTTTGAGAATAATGTTCTGGCCATTTTCTAGCACATGTTCCCTAGTATTTTTTCTGTAGAATCACTGTTGCAAAATGGAACTCATGCAAGCTTTTTGGTCTGTAGGTCATGACATCTTTTTTCTTAATGTCCTTTGCAAAACTTTTTGGAATTCTATTTTCATAGAGTTTGTTTTTGTTAATTGCTTCATTCAGTTGAACTCTAAAGTAGAGTCTACCCATATCATTTGATGTAACAATTTGCCATATTTTAACCGCAGTCAGCAACCGAGCACCACCCAGCCACTCGCTCACTGTCTCCACGTTCACGTGAGGGAGAAAAAAGAAGAGTAGTTTGTCATCTGAGTAATGTGGAATTGTTTATGAACTGAAGGACCTCAAAGGAAGAAAACTGCCTTCCTTTTTGACTCTTATACCAGATAAATTAAAAATTAATTCTCTGATAGCTGAGAACTGCTTGGTTAATACTGACAATAGAGAATACAATCCTACAGAAATCCAAGATTGCATTTTATGAGGAAAGGTGTACTTAGGTTGTTCCAGTGCAATCTTGACGTCCAGTTGCTAGGATTTTGCTAAAACTACATGTTGACAGAGTCAGATAACGTGCCCTGAGTGAGACTGTGAGCTCCAGATGCACCTATTTTTTAAAATTAATCACATTTTATAACATTCCTTGATTAACATTAACCAGAGTTTCAAGACTTCACTAGAGGCACCAAGTCAGAATTTAGATATTTGAAGTCCACGTGTCATATAATCTATCAAGTAGTTCTATGTAGTACTTTTTTTTCTTTTTTCTCATATGTGAGGACGTGTTGTATTCAGAACAAAGTGGAAGACTGTTCCTGTCCTAGGAGATTCCATTTTAATTATGAATACAGACTGTCAAAATTGAAACAACTCAAATAATTAACCTATAACTGGTGTTAGAAGATTCCTTTCCATGACAGTGTGCAGAGGAGAGAAATGTTACAGCCTTCAGAAAAGTTACTAAATGCTTGTTAGCGATATCTGTAATCTCGGGGAAAAAAGTCATTGCAATATCATGGCAACTTGTCATTGAAATAATTCTTTATGATGCTAAGATAAATGATGTTATCAAATGGCAGCATTTTTGGCGGTATGTATTGATTGTCACCTTATAGTCCTTGCTGATAGTCGTGTTCTTTCCAATCAAGTGGTAAAGTATGTGACTATGGAATGACTTTACAAAAAGTGAACATTTAAGAGATAATGTTGCCAGAAAAAAATCAGATTAAATGCCAGATTTTCCTTGCTAGCTCTGTAAGAATCTGTCCTTGAACAGAAAATCTTCAGATGTACAAACAGCTGCTTTACTACTTCAGCTGTAGTAAATGAGACTATGGAGAAGCCCAAGAGTTCTAAGCAAAGAAGCCAGTATCATTTTGCAAAGTAAAGCTTTAAAGAAGGTGAAGAGAGATGCCATTTATCCTAGCAAGTTAACTTAGCAACATAATAGACCTGAAGAAAATATTATTCTCCTGCAGCCATTATTTAGTTTTCAAATTGCCAATAGCATCGAATTCTTAAATGTGGAGTTAAGTACAACAGAAACTCTTACCTCTTCTAGAATGCTGAATATCAGATTTGAGTCCTGCATCAGTGAAATCCAAAGAAACATAATTAGGCCAGAATTCTAAGGTATACTGGATGCTATTGCAAAATTGCTACAACAAATTTCTGTGGGTTTTTTTTTTTCTACTTTTCTTTTGGTGCTAAAACCGTTTGTGGGACCCTGGAGAAAGTCCTGTACAGTAGGCCACCATATATAACATTAAAGCAATCTTCACCTGTGCTGTACTACATCATCAGGCTTACTGCATACATGGTAGTCACCTATGAAGGGTTCAGGGAGTCATACTGATGTTTTAGGATCCCCATGCCTATGCTGATCCAGTCAGCATTGGTCCTTTAATGAGAAAAATAAAAGTTCAGTATTTGCTTACTGATACTGAATTACCTATACATGGCATTGTTGTAATAGACTTTCACTGGAACAGTCTTACCAGTAATTGCATAGTATCTAGTTCAGAGACTTTTCCAGTGATAGAGCTAAATTAAATTAATTCTGCATAAATATCAGTGCTGCATTATCTGTGGAAGCTACCACTTTTTGTCATTGCCAGAGTATTCTCATGTCAGTGTGTTACCAGTTTACCTCCAAACAAGTTTACTCTGTATCTGGACCACAATTTTATCCCATCTTACTGGACCAAATTAAACCAAAGTTTTCTAGATAATGGATGACCATGTTATATTTATCACTGGACTGCAGTGTGTAGGAAAACCAAAATAAACTATTAATTGTTTGATTCCTTGGATTTTCCTCTTTAGTTTCACATGTTCTTTCTGGAAGCAATGATATTTTAACACAGATTTTGTGATTTAATAGAACATTTGATTGATGTATAGTTTTTCATTATCAACTGCAGTTAACTGTAGATAGTGGCATGTAGCTGAGAGGGGATTCAGTTGACATGAAAGTTACTTTAATGTGGTGTTAGTTATTCAAGGAGCTGCAACATATGTATGGCTCTTTCCTGAAAGAAGATGCAGTGAAACTGGAAATGAAAACTGGCAAAATGACAGTGAAGATAAGACCTTCGTATTTGGAAAATACAGAACATGCATTTTTGTAGCTGTAAATTTCATGGGGAGGATTTCTGTTTAATTACAGGAATTCTGCACTAATGAAATAGAAATTTGATCTTACATGGATAAAAAAATCATTTGTATTTTAGAGCCAATACATGTATAAAGCTCTCCTGCAGCTAATCTGAAGTTAAATTTATTCATAAATTCACATACAGAGATCCACTGGATACGCAAAACATAGAAAAGTAGTATTTTAAACAAACAAAAAAATATTTTAAGTTAATAATAATGATGTTTAGTTTAATTTTTATTTTCACATGAACCACAGGATTAACTTGGTAAATGTGTAAATTCTTTTCAACTAATTCATTCTTCCAATTGAATGTGTGATTAGTAACCTTTCTGAAGGTATCCTAGGTAGGAATTGACATCTCATCATATACATTCACCAAAGCCTTCCTCACACCCTGTAATGATGCCTGAAAAACAAGGTAGGTATTTCTGCTAGTATAGGTAACTGAGTTTGGACAAGCATGAAAAAGACATTTCCCTTACTGTACCTGGATGAACTTTCTTGCTACAGTAGGATATTATTGTGATTGTCTTCAAGGATTTGCTTTACCATGGTCTGCTTTGTGCCTAGAGATATCTGAAATATTAATTTGGTTGTTATGCAATGATACCTAATAATTCTATATAATCCTTATAACTTTGGAAGTGAAAATAAGGCCAGTTGTCTTATTCAGGATGGATATAGTTATGATATGGTTATATACTTTGTCCAGAAGGTTTGTTTTTCTGTAAGGGTTGCTAGGTTTATTTGAGGAACTTTTGCTTGGCATCTAGGTTCTGGTTAACTGCAGGAGCTTACTTCATTAATGAGTATGTAGAACTACAGTGTGTCAGCTGAGCACTCTTGATTTCCTAGCATCTCCTTATTTATCTAGGTGTGGTGGGTTGCTAGCTGCCAGACCCTCACCCTGCTGCTCTGTAACTCTCCCTTCTCAACAGAATAATGGGGGAAAATAAGGTGGCAAAACTCATGGGCTGAGGTAAAGACAGGGAAATCACAGGCAAAACAGGCTTGATGTGGGGAAAATGAATTTAATTTATTGCCAATTAAAAATAAAGTAGGATGGTGAGAAACAAGGACAAAACTAGAAACACTTTCCCCTATGGCCTTTTTCCCAGGCTCAACTTCACTTCTTCATTCCTGACTCACCTACCTCCTACAACCCCTCTCTCAGCAGTACAAGAGGATGTGGAATGGGATCTCTCTCCAGATTTCTTGTAGACTCCCTTTAGGCACTGGCAGCTGCTCTAAGGTCTCCCAAGAGACTTCTCTTCAGGATGAGCAAGCCCAGCTTTCTCAGCCTGTCTTCACAGGAGAGGTACAGCCCTCTGATCATATTCATGGCCCTGCTCTGGACTTGCTTAAGCAGATCCACATCTGTCTTCTGTTGGGGGTTCCAGAGCTGAATGCAGTACTGTAGGTGGGATCTCGTGAGAGCAGAGTAGACCTTCCTCTACCTGCTGGTCATGATTCTTCTGGTGCAGCACAGTATAAAGTTGGCTTTCTGGGCTGTGAGCACACACTGCTGGCTCATGTTGAGCAATTTATCAACCAACACCCCCAAGTCCTTCTCCTCAGGGCTGCTCTGAATCACTTCTGTGCTCTATCTGTATCTGTGTCTGGGGTTGCCCGTCCTAAGTGTAGGAGCTTGTAGATATCTTTGTTGAACTTCATGAGGTTGGCACAGGTCCACTTCTTGAGCTGTCAAGTTCCTTCTTGATGGCATCTCTTCTCTCCAGCATGTTGATCACACTGCACAGCTTCATTCATTGAATCCTTGGTCTTTTCTCATAGAGGCCAAACCTGCAGCAACCCTTCTGCCAGCACCTTGCCACATAAACC
>JBCJKH010028757.1:5389-18051 GCA_039877255.1 Loriculus beryllinus | reverse complement strand
ACAGGAGATGCTCCAGTCCCCTGATCATCCTCGTGGCCTCCTCTGGACTTGTTCCAACAGTTCCATGTCCTTTTAATGTTGAGGAACACCAGAACTGCACACAATGCTCCAGGTGAGGTCTCACGAGAGCAGAATAGTTTGTATTTAGAAGTCCTTGGTTTTTCTGAATAGTAAGCTAAAAAAAAACAGGGAAAAATGCAAGTTTCCTAGTGCATAATTCTTCTGCAGAATATTAGTCACAGCCATTTGGAAGAGGATAAGAGCTACTCAGTTTTGACTATTGCTATTATGCAGAAACATTAAAATCAACGTAGCAGGAGTATCTGAAAACAGCAGTCAATGCAACATACTATCACTCCATCATACACTTCAAAATATTGATTCTAAAGTTAAGAATCAGTGGGGTAATGTCAAGTTGTAAGAATTTGTAAGTATCTTCTGACCTGTTTCTCAGTAATAAAATAGTGTGCTGTGTCTGAAATATCCCAGCTCAAGTATGGAGTTGTCATTAGCTTCAGGATCAAGCATTCAGTAACCTTGTCAAAGGCAACAGTCATCTTTACAGGCCAATCTTAAGAGGACTAATAATGATCTGATATGGTGATGTGTATGTCTAGGTTGCATGAAAATAGTCTGTGTGTTGGTAGATAATTGTTTCGTATGAGTTCTGGAATTTGGCCCACACAAACAGAGGCATTTAGGAGTTGAAACTACAGTTGTTTAATGCTGAAATATTTTGCAAAGCCTTTCCAAGAGCTGTCAAGTCTTTTAGGCTGACCTGTGGCAAGCTGAAATAGGATGGTGCATGTTTTATTTATGGTGTTTTGTTATTATCTGTTCACATATTCAGTGTTTTGAAAGACAGTGCTATCTCTGAATGATTTTTGTGGAAAGATGCCTTTCCATTAGTAAATAGCTTTTTCAGATGCAATCTGCAGTAATAGTCAGCTGTTGACCCCACTCAGGAGAGTATTCAAGGAATGAAAAGGCCTCACTAATAAAAATCTCTCTGCTGTCTCTAACATTTGAATACGGTTGTCTTTTAACCTCTCCTTGTTATTCTAGGAAGAGGGTTGAGATTTTGTATAATGAAGGCTCTATAATATTAATCACAAAGGGGAAAGAAATGAAAACCCATTTTGCCACACAGAAGTAGGACAAACAGCTCCAGAGAGGCCTCTGTGGCAAAGATTTATTCCTTATGGGGGATCCAGAGACGATCAGGGATTAAAGTTTCTGATAAAGAAAGGAAGGTACTGCAGACTTCAGAGCCTGGAAAGAAGTACACCACCTCTGTTTGAACATCCTTGATGTGATAGGAATCTGACATCAGGTCTACAGAGAGCTTGCCAATTCTTAAAAATTTACATAGGATAATGTGTTTCAGATACCTCTGTGAGACTGTTTTCTACACTATACGCAGAAGTGTGTGCACAGTTCTGCTGACATGTATCTGCTAAATCCAACCATGCTGTTTAGAACCAGAAGCCCTTCACCCTACTGCTTAGGAGAAAATCAGGATTGCTCCACTCCTTCCTGTCTGGGCGATACATTGGGCAAGTCTGGGTGCAGTGAACTGAATGCAACACATAGCAAGAGGAGCACAGCTTTTCCTTATGTATAGAGGAGTTACAAGGATTCAGCTAAAAGCTGGATGGACCCATCTCCTCAGTAATGAAATTCCTACTGTTCTTAGCACAGAATCCATGCTTTAAGGAATAACTCAGTCCTTGATGTATCAAAATGCAGTTTTTTGGCCAGAACCACGAGTCTGCAACTAGCTTGGAGCTACAGTGCATTAGCTCACGCAGTAGACTCAAAAGAACAGGAGTTTATGCCCTTTTTCAATGGAGCATTTAAAGGGTCAGAGATGAGATAGGACCTCAAGCTTCCTGTCATGCATGTAAGTACTCAGACCTTGGGGGAAGGAGGCCAAGTGGTACTGATGGAGACATCTTCACTTGGCACCTCTGCTCTGGAACAGTCATCTATGAGTGTGCTAAAAAACAGTCAAGACAAAGCTAATGTGGAAATTTACAGCTTCATGATGTGATCTACTTTGTGGCTTCTCCTCTCCCCTATGTCAAACCATATTTACTCCCTAATTATCATGGTGTAACACTACTGAAGTCCTTCATATTAATTCATATGTGTGCTGGTAAAGAATTAAATCTGAATACAGCTCTTAAAAATTAGCATTTGCATATCTCACTAGAGCAAATGAATTGCACTGAGTCACCATGAAAATTGACTGGGTAAGCTAAAGGTATAGTTTGGCTAGAGTCAGCAAGCAAGATACTTTGTCTCCACTCCCACAGACAGAAATCCACACCAAGATTTTTTGGTGTGCAAATGAGCCTGATTTACTTTGATTATAAAACAGACTCATAGCTTAATAAAAGAAACCAAAGTGCCTTAACTTGCATGTGCATGTGGAACCTCCATAAATTATGGTCATATATAATGAATGGAATAAAGCCGCAGAAGTTACATGAAAGAAAACGTTCCAATCAAACTTATGCTATGGTGCAAATCTGAAGTGACTTCACCAATCCCGGTTAAGTTTCCCTGAGTTTACATTGGCTTAACTGAAAACAGATTTTCCTCATTAGCATTCAGCTGAAACTTTCACATGACAAGCAGCATCACGAGGCTGATTTTTAAAGAGGCAGCTTTCTCCACATTACATGTGAGATTCCTACTCCTTGCGCAGCCTGAAAATGACATCTTGGAAAAGTATTACCTCTGAAAGAAAATGGTCAGTCTCGAACATTTTGTGCTATCATATACTTCTGTGTGTGTGCTAGTCTCCTGATGTATCTAATAGTCCCCTTTTCAGGGGTACAACATACTGAGCTTTCAGTCATTGGTAAAGATCAGAGTTCACCTGCCTTTCTGCTTCCAGTACTTATTTCAGGGAAGGCATGCAGTATCTCCATCAAATTGTTGACTTTTCCTGCCAAGATTACAGAGCATGATTTTCAGACTTCATGAGATGATACAGCTGGAATGAAAGCACAGCCCTCTTTTAAAATTTAGCATCCATCACAGTAGTTATTCAACATCTCAGACTGACAAAAATGACAGAATATCTGTGAAACTCCAGCCACCACGTATTTAACATGCCAGCGGGCCAGCACTGCAAGCCTTGCGCTGGAGGGCTGCTTTCTGAAGAGAGCAGGAGCATCCCTTTACACGCAGGCAGCTGGGTACTTGGATAGGAATGCCTGTGGCAGGAGGCTGTGTAAGCCCACCCCTAAGGAAAGCAGAGTTGAGAAATATCTCCTAAGATCATGACCAGAGATGATACCTCACTATAACACTGCAACATCTCCAGCTGTCACTGACATGTTCTCAAGTTTATTAATCACTGGGGTGGTTTACAAAAGGTTTTCATGTGCCTGGCATAGGAATGATTTCTGCTGTTGACTTGTGGATTGAGCAAACTCACTATCACACACTGTTCCTCTCTTCCCCATAGATTTTTGATTCTGACGTTTTGAGCCCTTTTGACAGGGGAAGATAAACTTCAACTCTAGTTTCCCATCTACCTGTGAGCAATGGCTGTGTGTGGGAGTAGCTGCTGGCAGAAATTTTGGCCAGAGTTAGACCAAGTAAAGTCAATCCAGATTCACTTTTCTCTTTCTCACGCACAGGAATGTTCCTGGAGAAGGATGTTGTAATGAGGGTGTGGCACACAGGAATGTCAGGAAGAAAATTAACTTCTTTATTTTCTGGCATAGAGACATTTGGGGTAAGGGTTAAAAAAAATTCATTGCTCTTTCCTGATGCTAAAGGTGGAGAAAACTATTCCGGGGGACCTTGCTAACCTCAGAAGCAGCCCCTGGCTCTCATCCCTAATAGGAGATTTTAATCGCTGCCATGAAAGCATGTCAAGGATCCCATCAGCTGCCTTTTAAAGAGGTGAAGTTTTCACCCCACACAGAGCTGGGAACTTCAACAGAAGGCAGGAAAACAGCATGAACTTGACAGACGCAGGCTCTTAAATAAGCAAGATGCTTTGTGAGAAACACACAAGACCTGGGAGCCAGAAACACCTGCCCACCATTGCCAGAGAGGGCTGCCACAGCTCCCCTTGTGCTGAGCCGTGTTTGCAGTGGGCAACCAAAGCCAGGAGCAGCTGCCTGCCCTCGAGGGAAGGCATTGTGGATGGTGCTGTTCACACCCCTTTTCCCCTGAAAAGCATCTATTTATTGATGTTTAAAAATACACAGTCAAAGGTATGGGTGACTGCCACATCCTGCTCTTATCCCAGCACTGTTTTGATTACAACGGGGACTGCGGTTAAGGCTGTATTGAGCTATGGGGAGTGCAGGACTCCATTCTGAAGAACGGCTTCATTAAAGGAAAACAGAAACAACTCCGTGGCAGCAGCAGGCTTTGTGTTTACTGTCTATCCAGAGTTTCCAGCTGAGAAGCAACATGAACCTTACTCTGTTTTGTGGTTTAATGTTGTTTTCATTGAGCTTAGCATCATGAAGGCAGGTTTGAAGCTGTTCTCCTCTCACCTGAAGTCATGACTGAGGCCCTTTTCCAGCGCTGGGGATGGGATTGAAGTAATCAGCTTAATTCCAAGGTGAGCACGTGATAGGGACTATCACTTTAATCTGCTCACTATTTGCCAGAGTGCAAACCTGAAGCAGTAGCAATGAGGAGTGGCCAGGAGGACTGACTCTCCTAAGAACTTTAAAACTGTTCTTCCTGACAAAAAGAGAGAATGAACAAAATTCAAATATTTAGATATCAATCTACCCCTCTTCCCCTGTCCCCACAGGACCCTAGTTTAGGCTTTATTGTGGGTGTCATGCTTGGGAGGCAACATAGAGGCAGACAGAAAAGGCACAGCTGGGTGCCAGGCTAATGACAACAGTCTGTGACCTCCATTGTGCCCACTCGCTGATAAAGGAGAAGCAACCGGACAGCAACACCATCTCCAGCTGGAAACAGTGCACAAACTTCTCCTGTGCAAGCTGGCTGGGAAGAGGCAGGGGACAAGGGAGACAGAGAGCTAGTTTTGAGCTGGGACAGTTGAAGAATTGACAAAGTTAGTTTTGGATGGCAGGCCAAAATATGAGCCGAGTAAAGGAATCATGAGATGAGGGACAACTTGCAGCAGCCTCTGGGATTTCTCAGTACAAAGCCAGGAAGGAGTTTGGAGCTTCAGAGCCGGCTCTATTCTTAACAGAGCCAAAGAGGGCAGCAGCACGCTGTGAACTGGTCAAACAGTCTGAAGCGGCTGGAAGCTGCTGGACAGGGACAAAATAAGACCATAGGTCCAATGAAGAGCTTTCATCTCCTAGCAGAAGCCCACAGGGCTGGACAGAGAAAGAGAAGACAGACATTCACCTTAATATTGCAGGCTGTAGCAAAAATATCTCATCTACAAGTACATGGAGGACAGTACAATCATATCAGTCTTTTACACCTTCTGGAAAGTCATCTCAAGTGATTCCTGGTGATAAAATGTTTCATTTACTCCAGTTAGGGACCTTAGATGATCAGATCAGATTTCATAGAGGTAAATCGCAGCCAGCTAGATAAAAAACAGTGAAATATTTCATGACACTTTCAATTTCAAGTTCAACTCAATGTCACAGAAATAGCCTCGCTTGGAAAATATCTGTGGAGCAAGATACTTAGTGCTTCAAGTACATCCAACAAGATCTATCTAAATAGCAACATTAACAAAATGATAGTGTACTCAGGCTCTGCATGCAATAAAGCAGAAAGCACAGAGATTTTCTGCTTGGCTCTGTTTAGCTCTTTGATTGAAAGTTTTTATTTCCATTTCTAGATGTAGATGGCAAACTCTGCCTTGCAGTGTAGAAGTTCCTGTGGTAGTTTTAGCGTGCTGCAAAAAAAAAAATTAGCTTTGAAACGAAATAAAGCAGTGAATTCTGGTGTACAGGACCCAAACTACTTGGTTTTAGACAAGTAGAGAAATAGAGAAACCCCCTCATGGTAGAAAAGAAACATACAACAACAAAACTTTCATTTAAACAAGCACCAGATACAAACCATCTCACTCTTCCAGGAAATATCCATGACTTACTGAATGGTTGCAAAAACACAGTCATTGTGTTGCTGAAAGTTAATGTTTGACTTGGACAGAGCTGCAAAAATAGCTGGGCAGTCCTCAGTCTAGCAGTCTTCAGTCCTATATCATGGTCAAAACAAAGTGAGGTGACAAGGAAGACCTACCACATGGAATGCTGGATAAATGTACAATGTGGAAACTGCTTAAACTTCTGAATCAAGCTGCTAGTGAACTTTGCCTTTCTGCAAAACACAGCCCTCAAACCTGCACATCTAGGTGTTCCTCATTGCACCTATGAGCTTATTTTGTCCCTGTCCAGCAGATTTGAACTGGGATTCTGAAGTACCCTATTGCTCTAAGTTATTCTAAAAAGCAGTATTTCTTTTTCGTTCAAAGACAAATGGACTTTCTGAAATCTGAATTTTGTGAACTGGAGCCTATGAAAAGCCCTCTGAAATGGATGGGAAGATTCTTTATCTGTGCCTGTTCTATTAAGTGAGCCAAGAGCATGTGAAAGCATAGCAAACCTTATCACTCATATGCTTTCTTTCAATATTGCTGGCTCTGAGTTGACACTGAATACTTGTGGCTTCATTTTACATAAGGGATAATATATGACTAATTGTAGGTGTCTCATGTGAAGGCACCTACAACTGAACAAGTCACCTTGGGCTGCTTTCACAGAGAACAGAGAATTAGTTAATGCAATTAACACAGATTACATGTAATATATTTCAGGGAGATGACTATGTCTGGTCACATGAACGTGACACTGTAGTGATACATCCCCTGACTAAAGGCTTGAGGGAAGGGATGTCATCCAGAGGGACCTTGACAGGCTTGAAGAGTGAAGCTGTGCAAACCTCATAAAATTCAACAAACATTGGTCTTGCACATGTGTTGGGACAATCCTCAGTATGAATACAGGCAGGGCAATGCCTGGATTGAGAGCATCCCTGAAGAGAAGGACCTGGGGATATTGATAGATGAATAATTAGATATGACCTGGCAATGTGTGCTTGCAGCCCAGAAAGTCAACTGTATCCTGGGCTTCATAAAGTGTGGCCAACATAGCAAAGGAGGTGATTCTCCCCAGTTACTCCACTCTCATGAGAACCCACCTGGAGTATTGCATCCAGCTCAGGTTTCCAGTACAAGAAGGACATGGTTCTGTTGGAGAGGGTGCAGAGCAGGGACCACAGAAATTATCAGAACAGAGCATTTCTGTGAAGAAAGACAGAGGGCTGGGGTTTTCAGCCTGGAAAAGGGAAGACTTTGGAGAAACTTTCTTGCAGCCTTTTAATATATAAAGGGGCCTTATAAGAAAGATGGGGTGATACCTGTTACCAGGGCCTGCAGTGAAAGGACAAGTGGTAGTGGTTATAACTGAAAGACGGTAGATTTAGATTAGATTAGATATTAGGAAGAACTTCTTCACTACGAGGGTGGTAAGACACTGCCACAAGTTGCCCAGAGATGCTGTGGATGCCCCATCTCTGGAAATGTTCAAACTCATCTTGGATGGAGCTTTGAGCAACCTAATCAAGCAGAATGCTCCCCCCCACACAACCCCCATGGCAGGGGTATAAATGACCTTTGAAAGTCCCTTCTAACTCAGACCAGTTTTTGATTCTATGGTAAGTAGCTCAAATGTAGGAACTACACTGTTGCAACCTAATGCTAGAAGAGGTGGAACCCTTCCAGAGCCTCTGTGCTAGGCTAGGAAGTGTCAAGGCAGGTATCTGATAGCAGATGGGTCTACAATGGTTCAAGACTGTTCAAGTCCAGGCTGCATGAAACACAGCTTGAACTCATGTTAAGGTATTGAACATATCTGGAATTTGCTGTTCCAGGAGGCAGGTTTGGTTTGATGGCAGCTTAAAGTTGCAGGTAAGTCCTGAAAGGTTTGTAGGCCCAGGCTTGGGTGACAAATTACAAATGCCCTCATTATGTTCAGTAGCTTTTTGTTCAGATGCAAGATGTACACAACCAGTCAAAATAAAATTATTCTAATTTTTTGGCATTGCCTAACTAAATTACTGCTATTCTACCTACATTGTCTAAGTCTGCATTAATCTTAGCATCTCTTTTGATCCCTATGCATGTGAAGACAACTGCATTTTGGACACAGAAGCACTAGTGTTGATGGTCTTGGTCCCTCATGCTAAGAAATAGTAAAGCTTTGATGAATGCTTACAAACATCTCTGTTTCATTCCTGTAATCACAGTCACTGTCTACATCAGAATTAAAGGACAAAATCCATTCAGGTAACTACTGAAGTACCTTCTAGATAGAATGAGCAGGACAGAAACAATAAGTTCTGCTTGTGGCAAGGAAGATTTACGTCAGACATTAGGAAATACTGTTTAAAGATAAGAATAGCAAAGCACAGGAATTGCCTGAGGATGCTGTGATAACTTTATACTGGAGGTCTTTAAAACCAGGTCAGACACACATCTATCAGGAGTGACCGGGGTATAGGAGATCCAGGCTTGGATATCTGTACATACTAGGTAACCTGTGAACCCAAAGCTGCTACCATTAGTGTTGGTTCCCTATAATCTTGTTTAAGGGTTGTGGAACTGAACAGAGAAATAAATTAATTAGGCTCTTTGGATATTATTCTTAGCAGGAAGCTCATCAGAATGCAGGAAAGTTTCCATGAAGATCTCATGATCTTGAAGCCCTCATCAAGTAGCTTCAGCTAGCAGAAATTTATAATCAGATTCCCTTGCTTAAGTCAGAGGAGACCCAAGACCACAGGCAGTACTTCCTGAGTGGGGTCTGAGGCAGTGGTCATGACCCTCAGGCCATTCAGTCTCCTGAAGTTTGAGTTCCTGGACATTACTGAGTGGCATACAGTGGAAAAGTGTGGAAAAATCTCAGCATGTGGAGATCAGACACAAGAAGCAATGAGTAAGAATATGTCGTTGATCAAGGAGAAAGACAGTTAGGTCCACTGAGGTAGAGAAGCCTTTATTGAGCATGAAACACTTGCAAATTGCAAGCCTAAACTCAATCACACGTAGAAAATACCAATCACATGGCAAACATGATTCAGACAATACCTAGGGAGAGCAGTAAGCTCTTCATGACCTATAGCCTAACAGTTTGGGAACTATTAATACACCAAACATGATACTAGCTGGGAAAATGAAATGTCAGTGTTTTCACCTACAAATGTGATGACAGTTACACAAGATAAAAGGTATCAGATACAGTACTGCACTTAGACATGCAGAGGAAATTATGGGAAAAGGCTGTTGTACAAAATTTATACATATAAAATCTGGTGACCAGTAAATAATGTGCTTTAGCTTTTCCCCACCATCCCTCTGTGAAGCAGGAAGGACTTCTGTGACTGATACAACTTAACCAGACACAGAGTTTATCTCTAGATTCTCTATTTCCTTTTGTAAAAGAACAAAGACCAGGGCTTACATGTCTTCAAATTTGTTTGGTGTTTGTTACATCCTACACACACATACTTCCTCCTCCATGAGCAGACAATTTCTCACATTGAGCTGCTGAAGGATTCTGCCAGTTTATAAAATTCAATGAAATTTTACAATAAAAAAAGGAAAATTATACATATTTCCAGTAACCAGGATATACAATATACACATTGACTTTGATTACAGTGTCTGTGGTGAGTGTGTGCCATACATAATTGATAACACTCGGTCTGGCATTCAGTTGCACAGTAAAATATTCTTATTGAATAAATTCAAATAACAAAGATCTAAATACCTGATTTAAATCCCAGACTAACCATGAAAAATGAAATGGTCTCAGCTCTCTACATCATTCATTCTTTACACCATTCATCATAATGTCTAAAGCCAAGTTTTAATTTGCTTTTAAATCTGGAATAATCCCATGAATGCTGCACATAGTGAAGAAATTGCCAACAATTCTTGACTCCTTCTTTCAGGTATTTATAGGGAGATTATCAGAAGCACTCAGCACTGGCAAAATACTGTTCTACTGGAGCAAATGGAACAAAAATACCCCATATAAGGTCTAAAAAGTCTTGACTAATAGTTCTGTGAGGAGAATTAAGCTTAAGTGGCATTTTAATCACCACAGTTTCACAACAAAAGAGTTGCTTCCAAGTGAGGTCCTTCATACTGTACACGGTGCTTACAGTAAGAATAACCTGTGTTTCTCCTTTGCCCTGCACTTAGCATTTAGCACACACTAGGCAAACATAGCTGGAGCAATTTCTGAATAAGAGATTGTTCAAAGTCAAATGGGCACAAGAAATAAGTGTGCTAAGCAGAACTCAGAATTGTCCATGCTATAGCTCCATCTAGCTATTAACCCATCTTCGTCAAACACTGGAACAAGCCTTGCAACTAGCTCACCTAGAAAATGCTATATTGAACATGGCTATCATCCAGCCAGACCAAAAGGAAACATATTCTCCTATTAATGTGAAAATGTGTGGTGGCTAATAGTGTTAATCACTGTTGAACAGGAAAGAAAGCATGTGTAAAAACATAATGGTAAGTAGCTGATGGACAGAAGGGTTTTGTAGTGACTATTTAGACACCCCCTGTGCTGCCCACTGGTGTGTCTGGACAGTTTCAATAGGAGAAGCTTCACATTAAGCTGCACTGCTTTTTCAGATAGAAAACTATCCAATTAAGAATCTTATTTCTTCTGAGCAGCCAACTATGTAGGCTTAACTGAACTACTGATGATGACTAAATCTTTTTAGTCATTGCAATATATTTTTACTGTGTGCCCCTGTGTGAGACGGAAATACTTAAACTGATAATGACAACGGGGTGGGAAGGTATGTGTCAGGCAAAACGCTGTGACTAAACTCCCATTTACAGCAAGGCAGCAAGCTCAGGCACTGGCAGGAAAAACATCCCATTGAATCAGCAGTTCCCAAACCACTGTGTGAAACTGAAACATGCAGCAGCATTGCCAAGTTTTGCAGAAGAGAACAAAGGATGCCTGGGAGTTGAATTGGATCCTAGTGTTTAAAAACTTGCTGTATAGGATGCTGCCCTACTTCTGATTCTTTGGGTAGTTTGTGTTGCATCGGCTTCGGTATCTCTTCACAGCACTACTCTGTATAGAGTAGACAGACAGACTCCTACTTTCTTTATTCACTTGTTCTCTCTCCATTTTGGTATTTCTGCACTCTTTTATACATTTTTAGGATAAGTAATTAAACACTGCTTAGCTCCTGTTGAGCAGCAATAATAGTCTAAGCCATGGGAGTGGGAATATTTCCCTATTTCTCTTGCCATGTTTAGCAAGGCATGCAGCTGAAGGGGATGGTGCTTTGAGGGAGCTCAGTGATCTTGACTTTACCCAGAGAAAACTTCCATGTGCACTTGGAAGGTTTTGAGAAAAGAAACTATCCTGTCACCCTGTTAACTGAGAAGCTTCGGACTGGTGCAAAACTATACCTGCCAAACATGGGGGAAGGAAATATTTTGCAAATGGCAGCCACTTTAGTGCCATTTGAGAACATGCTTTAGATGTTCCTCTAGGAGACTGCACATGTCCTGACTGGTGAAGCATTGCAGTTATTACAATTGACCTAGACTTAACCTTTGATCCTTAGAGAAGAGCTCTTAAGTCATTTTTTATTAGTCATCTCTTCTGGGTCATGCCTCTGCATCTTCCTCTGTCACAATCCTTTTCTAACTTGCCTCCAGGACAGATGCTGGCTGGCTTCTGGCTGTATATGCTAAGGGGGAAATACACTTTACCACTTCTGCTTATACCCCAAGGGCCCTACTTATCTTTGTGAAGGAAGCCTGGGAAAGTCTAGCAAAAGAAGACACGGCTGTGTTTTATACCTGTTCTGCCTCTGATGAGAATAAGAGATGCAGCATGCTGTACAAAGTTGACTTAAGGTGTGCCACAAGTCAACCAACTGTGAGTGCAATCTGAGTGGATAAAGCACTGCTTTGCTTGTCTGCTTAGACATACCACTGCTGTAGCAATCTCCTGGTTACAGGGATGTCTACACGTTTGCACAGCTCCTTGCAGAGTGGGGTCCTTCCATCTTGTGCTTGGAGATGCAGGTGGTAAATCTTTCAAACAAGGATATCAAAGCTACATCCATTGCCATGTCCTGCATAAGATACAGAAAGGTCTACACAGGCCCTGAGCTTTTCATCAGGAATACTCAGCTTTCTGTGTTCTTTTGTGTGTTACTGCTAGCATTTCTTTGTAAATTACAGCCTCAGGTGTTGCTATTTTCTTTTTGCTTACAACAAAATCCCACTGGTTTTGCCAAGTTGTTTTCCTTCAAAAATACTCTTAATGCAGTACGTATGTGAACAGCTTTCAAAGCCCTGAGATCTATACACCAAGGTTTCTGCATAGCTATGGTGGGATGACCCTGGCTGGACACAAGATGGCCACTGTATCATTCACCCTTCACAGCTGAGCAAGGGACAAAAAATATATTGAAAGACTTGTGGGTTGAGATAAGGTCAGGGAGAGATCACCAATTACCAAAACGGGGAAAACTGACTAAACTTGGGGAAATCAGTTCAATCTATTAACAATCAAATCAGAATAGGATAATAAGAAATAAAACCAAACCTCAAACTACCTTCTCCCCCCCCC
>JBCJKH010028756.1:6639-17363 GCA_039877255.1 Loriculus beryllinus | reverse complement strand
TGAGAAGGAGAAAGGGAATATTAATGGTATAATTTGCTCCTCTTCTGGGAGTATTTCAAATGAAAGATGTGATCCTTGTTCTGCTCCTGAGAGGAGTGATTTATGCCTCTAATTTGAGGAGAGCATCCTGGATTGCAAATCTTGTTCTGCTGTATGTGCAAACACTTAAAGCTCCCAGTGCAATTTTAGAGTTGTCTGGCTGTTACCTTTCTGAGGTGTTTCTCTTTAGATTATTTTAAGAGACCTTACGAACCTCATATAGACATGTGTGTTTTACAAACCAGATACTGAAAGCCTAAGAATGGTACATAGGCTCATTGTCTTAGGGTCTTTTGATCGTTTGGAAGTTTTTATGATAATATTAAATCTTTTTAAGCTTATTTCTGATGCCTATAAGTAGTTTCCTCAAATCACTAGTTGATCTTCACACATACTATGAAGTACTTAAACTTATTGAATCAGCTTCCTTTTTTACTGCTGTTGGTCAAATCTAATTTTAAGTAATACATCTTGTACAGACCTATCTTTCTTATGCTACCCATTGTCCTAGGCCTTGGGCCCCAATAGTTGTGATACAAGGATCTAAGACTTGGGGATTTTGGCTTGGATACAGATGAACTTGTTCTCCAGAGAACAATAAAATATTTACTAGAAATATTCAGGGTCAAACTAAGTTGCTTTGCTTTTCAAAGACATTAACACACTGAAAATGAGACAGTGTAAACAGAAGAACTAAAATATCTCCTGACAAGGATAATAAAGTTTAGATTGATCTCTGTGCTGGTAAGATACTGTCATGTCACTGACTTGAAATTTAGGTGTGCTGTAGCTTTTGAAATAGCTTTTGAAAAAGGCAGGATCAATAAGCTAAATAGTAGAGAATCATAGAATCATAGAAATAAAAGAACTGTTGTAAAAAGAGGTTTGTTTTGTTTATCTATTACATCAGTCAATGCAGGTCATTACTTTTGATTCTATTCTGAACTTTACTTTGTATATTTCACAGGTTGAAGTTATTTATGTTAAGATTATTCATTGGATTCTAGAGTGTGGATTTTCATTACTGAGTAACCAGTTCATACTTTTTGCTAAGATATAATATTTTACATATCAAAGGTGAGCAATGTATTCTATTTTTTTTTCCTAGCCATATTTGTACCTTCTTTGAGTGCTTGGTTCTACCTTTTTCTGCTTTTGATACTTACTTCAATGCTAGTAACAAGGAGGTTTTGAGTAGACCTTTGTTTCTTTCTCCAGTGTTTTATTTGTTGAGATAATTCAAGGCAAAGCTCTATTGCCATTTTTTAGTCTACGGCTAAAATGTTAATTAGTACAAAGAAATGCACTTTTTGTTATGCTTATAGGTATATGTAGGCTTCCATTTAATTTTCTTAGCGTGATCATTTTGATTAGACTAAAGAACATTGTACTGCTAGGTTAGGTGTTTCCTTACCACAGGAATGATTTTAGGCAAGTCATTGCAAAAAAGATTACCTAAAGTAAGGACATCTTTAGGAGCTGCAGGCACAGCAAATGCGATAGTCACCACGTTGAGATCTGGATGCCTGCCTCAGGGAGTGGTAACTGCCCTGTGTTAAAAGCCGCCACGTGCTGTCTATAATCCTCAAGCTTGCCAAAAAGGTACATGTTTGAAGAACTGTCAAAAGGTTTATTCTGGAGGGGGAGCAGGTTTTATATAAAATTAACAGGTCTTTATAGGTTTGGTTTTACCCTTACATATCTAGGGATTCTAGTTATGTAGTGAAAAAGTAGCAGCCTCGGTACAGTGATCTTACCTTGCAGAATCTGTGGCTTATTCCTATTAGGAATAATTGATAAGAACAACAACTACTACTACTACTTTTATATCAGGAATAACTTCTATAGAGTATTCCAGGAAGCTATAGCTATGAAACACTATAGCCAAATAAAAAGCCATATTAGAAACAACGCAAACAGAGTAATCATTTCTCTTTCAGAGAATTTCTTCATTTTCTTCTGCCAGCCTTTATTCACAGGCACTTCTCTTGTATCTTAAAGACACAGAGGAGGTTTCTGTCTGGAGCTATGTTGATGTTTTTTGCAGTCTTTAAAACTAGCATCATCCAAAACTTTTGCACCTTCTTTTTATTCTTAGTGGAGATGCCATCTATTTAATCTTCTTTTTTTGGGAACTGCCATCCATATGAGATCCTAGTTTGATGTTCACCAGTTTTAGGAATTTCCAGCTGAACCAATAGTATGATTTTTGCTTTAAGACAGCTTTTCTCGAACGGCTGCTTCAGCATACAGAGCTGATGAGTTACACTGTCAGTATAATTTACCACTGTTGAGTTTTTTCTATAAAGATGAAATTACTTGTAAATGACATTCTGTATTTTTCCAAATATGGCTTCATGTTATCATTTGCCTGTCCCACCATTATTCCTGAAGTCGTATTAATTTCAAGTGTGGAAATCTTTAAAAGATAAAATGATTCTTCTGTGTCTTTCTTCCTACAAAGAATAAGACCATACTGATTTTGCCCTAGATTTTTATTTACCCTGCAGATTGATAAAAGAGGCCTGCTGCTAATATCAGCCATAAAATCTCATAAGGGGTGTAATGTTATAGAGAGTTAACATATGATGTAACCTAATTGAAGTTTCCTAATAAAATCGGACCATATTCAGAACTCGGACTTAACAGCCTTTGTCAAAAAATTCCCTTTGTGTAATGTCTATAAAGCTGTTGCATATGATTTTCGCACTTCTGTCTGCCACTGCTACCTAAAGAAGGCATGTTACTCAGATATCCATTTTGGTACATGTGTGTTGGACTGCCTTTTAGTTGACTCACACTCAATTCCTTTATTTCTGACTATCTCTTTGTGGCAGCAACAGGAGACTTTAAATTCAAATGAAGAAGGGAAGCAAAATACCCCTCTCAGCTTTATGGAACACATCAGTGTGTACTTTGTAGCCTGTTCTCCTTCCACAATGCTGTTGGTTTTTTGTTACTGTAAATTAAAAAGTGTAGAGAAGCCATTGATTGGCTAATCTTCTGTACCTATACATGTTTTGGTGCAGGATAATGTCTTAAGTAAACAGTAAGCAGGGACAATAAACAGATACTACAAATTAAAGTAAATTTAATTTTGTATGGGTACACTACAGAAATGGAACATATAAGTAGACATTCCGTATCAAGGGATTTCTGCAGGAGGGTTAGTAGCTGAATGGTAGAGAAGAAGAAGACTAGGACCCAGACAGAAGGTAACTGTGAATTCCAGCATGATGCAGCTGTGGAAAAGCTGAAACGATTCTAAGATCTCTTAACAAGGTAGTTTGCAATAAGGATAGGGGACTATCACTGCATGTTTTGAATTTCTGATGTTGCGTGCAGATACAGAGAGACGTGCTAATAAACAGAAAGAGCTCCAGAGGAAAGGTTACCTATTTTCAAATAGTTTTTAAAAATTCAGTTTGTTTAACCTATATAAAAAAAGTTATAAAGAGAATATAATATTTTTATTGACATATGTTGGGGTGAATAAGTACCAAGACAAGATAAAAATTAGTTGGATTAAAGGATAAAATTGTCAACAAATCCAATGATGTAAAATTTGAGATAAGTAGGTTTAGATCAGAAACTGGAAAGTTTCCAACCATCTAAGGAGTGAAGTTCTGAAATTCCTATAATCTTCAAATAGGGCAGTCGGTGCAAGATACCAAAACTGTTTCAGATTGTGTCTGATAGCTTGTAGGAGAGATTATGGAAGTAAGTAGGAGAATTCTCAGCGATATAAAATTACACCTGCACTGTGAGGTGTTTTTTTGTTTGGGTTTCTTTATTTGGTTGTTTTTTGGTTGTTGTTTTTTTCTTTTAAGGTACTGATACATCTCTAATAGAGACTGCACTGTTATTTGTTTGCATTGTTCTTACATGGGCAGGGCAAGAAGGCTTTCTTCCCTTACTCCTTCCCCCCCCATGCATTTTTTGGTGTAAGAAAGGATTTGGGAGTGTATTTTCTTTGCTCTGGAACATAGAACTGTCCATAGCTGAAAAACATAGATAAGCTGTCCTGATGCTCTCACTGAACCCTAAATTTAATTGAATGCCTGGCTGAAATAGCCTGTTCAGTTTTAAAGCAGTTACTGGACTTGACTTTCAAGGATTTTTCTTTTCAAGGACTTTTGTTTTAAAGGCCTCATCTTTTCTAAAATGTGCAATGTACAATGTTCCCTAGAGTCATCCAAGAGTTTTATTTCATAGATTTTTAACGGTTGCAGTAGCTTTATACATGGACAATGTCCTGACTCCCTCCTGCTCTCTTTTTGTGTCATAGGATGTCTGTAGCTTTCAGTCTTTCCTACAGGTCTTGCATTTAGTACAGGATGTTGGGAAAGATCTGTGGATTCTGAAAACATATAGAAAACGATGTGTTTACTCAGAAATAGAAAAATTTTGTTTTGTTGTCTGCAATGTAGAGAACTAGGCTCACTGACTTGAGTGATCCATATTGGCACTTTTTCTACCACTTATTGCAAAATGAACTGAAGTTCCTATACTTTTGAAGATTTAGACTGTCACACACGTTATCCACTCTTTGAAAATCTCCAGAATACATATTTTGAAGGTAAAAATTACGTTCTTTAATAATCTACAATTTTGACAACCTCATTTTGATTTACTGACGCTCTATGTGTCTGGATTCAGTTTTAAAGGTGAACAAACTGAGGCCAATTAGCTGCAAATCTTAGTGAAAAGAAGCTTTTAATGTGGCCTCCAGAATTTCATAGTCTTCAAGATCTGGAGATTCTTCTCAACAGGTCATCAAACCTTTTCTGTATTCTGTATGAACATCATCATTCATTTTTTACAGAGGTTTTCTTTATATACTTTAAAATGCAGTGTACAGAGTGAAACAATATACCCCACAGAAGGAAATAATATATAATGTTTTCTTTGATATTTTATATTAACTTCTTGTTGTCTTAAATCTGAAGAAATAGAGATTTTATCATGATCATGAAGAAACCATGAAATATTCTTCTTACAATCTTAGGTTAATATACAGAGAAGCTGTTCATCTGTAGTGAAAGTCATACAACTTCCATTAATATTACAGTCATGTTTTAATTTGGATGCTTACCTAATGAACTTTATTAATATAGTATTTGATTGTCATAGAACAATGCAGTTATGGTTGTTCCAGTCTCTTGCTCAGTATAACTCTTCTGATTTTTTGCATATAAAACAGTTTTGCTTAGCTGATGAAGCCATTTAAAAGCAAGCATTTATTATTAAATATTAACCACATTTAGCCTTATCTGAGTGAGAGGAAAACTAGAACATTATGAGCAAACAGTAGGTAAGAGGAAAGCAAGACAATGTTATTTTTCAAAGCATCACAGAAATACTTGCAATGTTGTAGGCATACAAAACAGCCAATGTCTTGTATATCATCTTCTCCATTAGTGATATCTCAAAACAGTTAAAGGAATTAAATACTTTTGAGAGCAGAGGAAAAGACAAAGATCTGTAGATGCAGGAAGCTATTTTTTCCCCTTGCAGACTCACACTGCTAAATTGAAGCTTCATTACTACGTCAGAGATATCTTTGTAATTTAAGGGTTTTATTTTGGGGTTGGTACACATGGGGTTTTTCACAGGTAAGCCCCAGGATCAGTGCTGGGTCATGATGCATCTCCTTAAAGCTCCCAACACATCAAGAGGAAGATAGATGCCTATTGTCGGAGGGAAACATGTTAGACAACTGCTCCCTAAGGCTCTAGTGTTCATAGTAATTGTTAAATCATTTACATCATACATTAGCAGGAGCAATATAGCTACAGTAAATGACTCACACGTTATCTGCTGCTTTTTATTTGCAGAGGAGATGGTAACTGCCAAGTTTCATGGGTGCTGATAGAAGCAATATGCTTTTAAAATATTCTTGTGCAACTTCACAACGTCCAGTTCTAGTAGAGATTCTCAGAAAAATACTGTGAAAACCACTTCAAAAAATAGCTCTGCTTTGTTATAACTGGCATGAAAATACAGCCTTTTAAGTAGGTGCTGTAACATTTTTCTTTCCTGAAATTCTAATCTCAGTGGTTTAGATTTATTGTATAGTGTAGTCATTCTTTAGAAACACAATTCATGTTTAACAAAATGTACAAGGTTACAATTTCTAATCAGTGTCTTAAGAGTTTTTTTTTGTAGAAGAGGTAATAGATTTGTAAGAAAACAGAGAAATTAACTACCATTATAATAGCACCAGTTGTAAAATTACATATATCTTAGCAACTTGCTTTGTTAACTTGAATTGATACAAGGTTTATCTCATGGAAATACAGTACTTCAGTACAATTATGAAATGCTGCTTTGTGACACTATTCCATCGCTCCAGCATTTGTTTTAAATATTTCAGTTTTGCTTACCTACAGTAAATAGTGTAACAAGTATGGAGAAATTTTCCAATTTCTGGCTTCGCTCCCTTACTGGCAATTGGCCCAAAGGATGTAGGAGCAATGAAGCACAGTAGCCTGCCTGTCATGGAAAAGGTCCCATATAGTCTTAGACAGGAATAAAAGATCTGAAGAAGACTAGACTGATGCTAACTGACTGGAAGGAAGATAGCTGCAATGTGAAGTTCAGAAACCCACTACTAGGAGAAGCAAATAGATGCACAAATCATAATGCTGTCCCATGTTAATGTAAAGTGAATTTAATGGTTTTGAATGAACTAAACTGGAATGTAAAGGTTTGGGTTTGGTTTTTTTTTTTTTTTTTCCACACTGGAAACTCACATGAACCACAGGCTTTTATTGTGACCTTGAAACAGTAAATCCAACTCCTAATCTGAGAAGTGATGTAATGGAAGTAATGCAGTTTATCATGTACATTTTCACCGCCTCCTTGATTTCTGCAATAGAGCTTTCTTTTTGGTAACAAAGCATACACTTTTTGTCCTGTGGTTTCTAAGAGTTCAGACCATCAAACTGCAAGGTTCCATGTGTTCCTCTTTTCTGTGTCGATAGGAAAGAACACTCAATAATTTACACCAGAAGTTCTTACAGAGCTATTTTGTGTCAGTTATAATGTGCTAATGCCTTTGCTTAATTCTGTTGAGTTCCAATCATCCGGTTAGGTGCAGAATCCCAGTACTGCAGGTAATTTTATATATGAGTATATGCATCCATTTTCACAGTCATTTCCAGGACCATGTCCAGGAACTGGTGAATCATGACTTAAGAAACAGTAGTAGCTGCTGCATTTGTAATAAGCACTAAGAGTGTTTTAAACACTTTGCAAAACATAGAAGCCTGTTCCCAGTTCTGTGGTTGCCCTTCAGGTAGAGGAGTGTATTTCTATTCATGTAGCTTCTCTATTTGTAGAATCTAGTTATTCGTCTTATCCTGAGCTACCACAGATGGCAAGATAATAAGGCATCTTATATGCAATTTCCAAACCACATTCTAGGGATTCTGAAAGGGTATGTATAATAAATATATGAATAACCAGAGAAAATACTATTCTAAGTCTGAAAAGCTGAACAAATAGATAATTTTAATTTTTCTGAAGGAATATCTTGAAGTCTGCATATGGTAATTTAAAATCATTATTGGCTATTGTAAACCAAAACCAGAGCTACAGCCACCCCTACCTAGAAAGCTGAAACAGTAGTATGACTGGTACCTGAATCTAAATTAAAAATGCAAAATAAACTAAGTTGCTAACCGATTATTTTGCATGTGAACAGAATCAGTTTTGCCTTTACTAGGAAAATGTCAATCTTGGGAGTTTTGATTTTCAAAAATAAAAATAGATTACTTTGTTGATGGAAAGTATAAAAGTATAATTTTCAAAGTAATCTGTTAGCAAGGTGAAGAACAATAGCAGGTTTCTTCTGCATATATTTCAGTATTTGTATAGTATTCTGAATCTAATGCAACATTTAATAATATCAGAAATGATGACCCTTAGGGTACAGAAAATGGGCTACATTCCAGGAAGTTTTAAGAAGCATTTCTTGATCATCTTCTGCTACAGTCACTTACTAAGAACTGAAATACTTAATTGATTATTTGGTTTAGCTTTTATCACAACAGAAATCTTTTCTGATCAGAATATTCAAGCCAGTTCACATTGCTGTATAGCATGTCTGACTGGAAAGGGTCAAACAATTTATAAATTGCTGTTTAAAAGTGAAATGTGGAAAAAGCTATCGAAACTAGAAGGTGAAGTGAGTTGATTCTTCACCTGCCAAGGTTGGATGCACTGAATTTTAAGTAGTTTTAATATTATGTTAAGAGCTATTCTCTGTTCTTTATTACAAGCTGCAAGCTGGTATGCTTTTATTCTTCTTGAAAATGTTAGTCATAAGATAACATAGTCCTAGCCCTCTAGCCTCATCCTTTTATTGCCTTCTTCACAGATTCATCCTGTGTAGCATAAGCTAAAAGGGCAGATACATAATCTGGGAATGTTTCCAGATTCAAGGTACTTAACACTGAATACATTCAATGTGTGCATTGTGGAATCTTGTTAGTGTGTCCTGAGAGCACACCATGGCTGAACACATGTTCTGGCTCTGTGCATGCTGGTGTGCATCTTGGCATACTACTCAATTCATTTGTTTGTTCTTGATCTAATGAAAAGTTTTAATATTTTTACAGAGACTGTATTTAGAATTTGTGTTTGGTAGGAATAGTGGTACTGGGATTAAGTTTTATTGCCAAAATTATGCAAATATTTTGTTAAAAACTCCTGTAGTTGAGGGGTCTTTGTGCGGATTGTCAGTTCCTGTTGAACCTGAAAATATTGCCAGAACTTTCGCTTTCTCTTTTTACCTAATAATTTAGCAATGAGAGTTGGCGAAAAATTTGAGAAGGTATCACATGAATGGCCTGAAATTATTCTTCCACTATTCTTCAAAAGGAAAGGTGTTTCAAATATTTTTGGTTGACAGATGATAGAAATTATTTTGTCAGTGAGTCAGTAACCTAAATGAGAAAATTAGGAAAAAGGAATGAACGACTTATGATCACTGATTTTACAAATAGAATTTAGGATTTTTTAAGTCGTATTCTCCATCTTCACTGTAGAAATACCTTAATATGCTTCCTTTAGTGAGGTAAGCCATGACAAAAATTCCTGGGTAAATTCCAAAGAGCTCCAAATAAAATTTCTGTCATTACTCATGTAGCCCATATACATGGGCTGAGGTGACATACAGGGTATATGTGATAGAATTATATTTTTTAGCTGCTCTTTACATGGCAGCTTGCACCTTCTCATGTTTTGCATGGGTTTATGAGAACTTCAGTTCTGAATATGAATCAGTGATGATATACTCTAAATGTTCTAGCTATTAGAAGCTACCAGTCTTTCAAATTATTTATAAAGACTGGAGACAAATGTGTTATGTTCTTTAACATACTTGAAGGTTAAAATAGACTGCTTGACTGTCTTTCTTAGTAGAGGAAAAGTTGTAATCAGGAATACTGTAATACAAGTAGATACATTGATGCATATTGTGTAGGCACATAAAATTTCATTTTAACTTTTCATACCTTTTACATCTGATTTTCTTGGATCTCATTACAAAAATTGTATTAGGAATCTCTTAAAGCTCAGTACTGAAACAATGGGTTTTAGCAATAATAAGGATTCAAAATACAGTGGGTGGGCTGCTTGATTTTCAGAGATGCTTGTCATTACATCATGTTGCTCAGTGCAGGCCCTATGCGAAGAAGAACGTAGTAATTGTATGGACCATTCATGAGGGCCAGTGAAAGTTTCAGATTCTATGAAAGACGCATTCAGAAAATGTATCACAGGAGATTGTAAGGGCATGGGGAAACTCAAGTTTTCAGTTCATTTGCAATTAGAAGTTTGTTTTAAAATCTATACTATGAGCTTTCCCTGAAGATGCAGGTGAATGGCCTGAAATTTTAAAATTTACTGAAGATAAAAATATTGATAATTGCAGTTCAAGGCCATAAATTACTCTCTTTTAATAGTATTGAATTCTCTCATTTATAAAGATTTAATACTGATGTACTGGAAAATGTCACAATGAATCATAGATAGAAATAAAGACTCAATGTCCTCCCCACCTCTAAAAAAAGCAGTAAGCTCCTATAGAATACTCCTTCTCTAGGGGGAATGTTCATACTTCCAGAACATGGAACTCAAAGACATACCATATTTTCCAGGCATTGCATATTCAATAAAGCCTGCATCTGGAAGTGGCATCCACTTTCAGCTCTTTTTGTCAGAACCCAGCACGGCTCGTCATTTCTGTTCAGCTGTGGAAATAATGGATATACAGGGATGAGCTAGTGGAATTCTACCGCCACTTCCATGTTGACATTTAGCAACAATTGTGAAACACATGTGAATTTCTTCAGGGAAGAAGTGCCTTCTTACTTCTATCTATACACAACTGTAGTGGAATGTCATAAAGTTTTCTAATTATCACTCAGGCAACCTAAACAGCACTCACTTATTTGGATCATCTTGTAATTGTCCTGTGTCAAGCACAGGAGAAGTTACAATAATAAGATATACAGAAGGAAAGATATCATATATATATATATACATATATATATATGTATATATATATATATGTATATATATATATATATATATATATATGCTTTTAGAAAATTTATTTTGAACACTTGAAGTTGGAAGCTGTATGGCACAAATTTTTAACTTGGGATTTTCTTGAG
>JBCJKH010028755.1:0-13859 GCA_039877255.1 Loriculus beryllinus | reverse complement strand
TATGGCAGGGGGGTTGGAACTAGATGATCTTAAGGTCCTTTCCAACCCTAATGATTCTATGATTCTATGATTCTAAGAGGACAGTTTTCACCCAGTTCTAAGGATTAGTGCCACCAGTTTAAACATAGGACAGAGGAAACATTAAATAGAGGACAAAAGAGTGTCATGATTATATGATCAAAAGAAACATTGTCTGCACAGCCAATATTCTCCTTCTTCAATTATTTCTGGTCAATCATTAATGAAGCTCTCACAAAACACAAGCAAAAAATCATCACTGGCACAATTATCAGCTTGGCCAAAATGTAAGCTGGAACTCTCAAGTACACAAGTGGGGCTGGACTTATAGATGAATATTGATGAGTGAAATTAAGATTCCTGATACCATAAAAAGAAAGCATACATTTTGAAGTTCTGACACCAAAGCATTTATAAGACAAAATTGCAAACAAAAGCATTAAGACACTACATATTAGGCATGCAGTACACTCTTTGTAGGTGCTACCCAGTGTGACCCAAGCAGGCACTAGGAAAAGGAAAAACAGAAGGAAAAACCCCAGACGAAAGCAAATCTATTTTTGGTAAATGATCAGCAAGTATTTTGTGGTAATTCTATCATATTTAGGTTCTTGTCTTTTTCAAAGTTTAAGCCCCACCTTTTTGTATTTCTCTTTGCTGTTTTGTGCTAGCAATATTTACAAAAGAGAATGTATAATCTCCCTATATAATTTCTTATATAAATTTTCCTCCTTGTTTTAATGCACAAAAAATGATTACAATTTTACAAACAGATAGCCATAAAATCTGCTTTCTCTTCCATTTTTTTGAATGATTCACCATTTATATTCTTTTTTTTTTTTGTTTTAAAGCATTGATAACAATGAAATTGTAACAACCACTGGAAAAAAATATAAAGGCTTTGACATATTTCTAAAAAAAGAAAAGCAGCGTAAGGAGCTGAACGATTTTACGTGCTTTCAGTATTTATGAACATATATTGTAAATTCTGTAGAATGGATGAAATTTAATAAGGACCACATACAGATTTAATGTCTATTGCATCGATTCTGATGTTCACCTTCATTATAACTATCACAAATTTAGATAAGATTAGCAGTGCTGAGAAATTCTACACAGGTTAGAAAGATTTTCTAGAATGAAGGAACAAAAATAACATAAGATAAAAATAACTCATATGTATCATGACCCATATGTGATATTCTGAAAGCTTTTCATATGTTTCGTATGTAAATATTCTAAAGGGAAATTAATAACAATGGGTAAGATGCAAACAGCTTTTCTGCATTGAAGACAGACACAGTAATCAAGGAATTCTAGTGGAAAGTATTACCTCATAGTAAGATAATGGAAAACTGTCGGTCAAGCAGTCTACACTTTTTGTAAAATACATAAGATAGTTGAGACATTCCCTGATGACAACCTGTTAAAAGAAAATTAGGAATGGCAATGTCTGTGGCCTTATTTCTCTGATACCATAAATTCGTAAGGGATTGTGATAAAAGGAATATTGAAAAGAGAGAATTAAAACTTGAATTCTGGAAACTTGCGGGGGGGGGGGGGAGGGGGAGGGGAAGAGACGTTTTTTTAAAAGTAGATCATTTAACCCAAATATCAAAGTGATCATGTAGTAGCTAATTGTGGGAAACATTAATTCACATAAGATTCCAAAGAATAAACCTTGATCAATATTAAAAAATACAGTTGTGGATCTTAAGATTAATAATAGACAAAGCCTGAGTTTATTGTCTTTTGCAAATTAAATTCTAACCCAGACATTACTATATTTAGGCATTCATCCTACAGATAATACCTTAGAATATAAATTAGAGCTATTTAAATTGTCTTGACCTAGACTATCCATTATTCTACGCAGCACTGTGGTAATTACTAAATAACAGTTGGAATTAAAATTCAGGAATTAATATTAAGCACTGTTAAAATTTCTTAATACCAAAGTATCAAGCATGTGCCTCTGAAATGTTGGGAGACTTGGAAAATTTTGGTGTTCACAATGTCTCTTATCATGTGCACTTTAGTTGACTGGATCATCCATTATAATGTATAAAAGCCAAAACAAGGGAAGGAATGGGGAATATAGACTTAATGTGACTTCCTAAAAAAAAAAAGAAAATAAAGTATATATTTTATAAGAGTGAATGGCTTGACTGATTTCACTGTGCAAATCCCTGTAAACATTCAACTTTTACATGAAAGAAAACAGGTCACATATTACAATGATTCAGCGTGCTCCCTACAGCTGTGCCAAAACCAACTGGTTTTCAAAGGAAGAACAGGGAAACTCGAATACCTCTCCTGAGTAATGGACAGCTAAAAGGGAAGAACTAGAAACACTCCGTGGCTGCCACAGTGTTCAGATCTTGGAAGAAATAATCGAGCCGCAAACTATCTTTCAGATGTCTGCGAAGTCTGCTTCGCAGTCAATATCACCATTTTCCCCAAGAGCAGAAATCTTTCTTTAGAAGCAAAGTGCCCACACTGCCATGAGCAGACTGAGCAAGCAGTAAATTATATTAGAAGTAAAGCTGAGTTGCACAGGCATTTATGTATTATGCCCCTTAAGGACCTTGTTTCTCATCACAGGAGTGCTGCAGACCTATTTGGTGTCATATGCTGTTTGACGTGGAAAGACACAAAACATTAGAGACAGTTCCTTGGCACTTCATCACCACAGCTGTACAAATGTACTGTGTGACAGCACACACAGCTGTGATACTTATTGATAGCATAGTGCCTAATGCACATTTGAAAGAGATTTGTTTTACTTGTGTGGTTTCATCAGGTTGTACAAAAGGTTCCAATGTTGCACCTAGAAATTTTGGTAAAAGCAGTCCCTGGACTGGCAATGTTATATTAAGTGCAAGGCAGCCGTCTTCAGCATCAGGGTTGAAGGAGACACCAAGAACAACATTCACTGTAGTAGATCAGTGGGATTCTTAATTCATGCTCACAAGAGAAACGAGCCAGTCAGAGCTGCAGTGGTGAGGTATAGTGCAAGTATAAATCTTCTGTAAACTCCTAATGATTTCAGGGAGCTCTGGATCACCCTCATAGACCTTCTGTGGGTGCAAAATGTTTTTCTTTCAACGTTCTTTATAATTTATTTAAAGGCAAATGTCAATGAGGAGGAAAAGATGCACATTTTCATAGGACTACAAGGACACTTACAGTCACGATCATTGACACAGCAGAAATTTATGGATATACTTATTCAGTGGTAAAGGCTGTTATGAATCATCATGTTATTTCATAAATTTGAAACATTTTTAAGACATGACATTCATGCAATCAGTGGGTAGTAGGCAATTTAAGAATTTCTAAATCTACTGATATCTTAGCTCTTGCATGATTAACCATAAGTCTGCAATTTTTTAATGAAAACTTACTGTGGAAAAGTTTTCAACTACTATACCATTTTTTTTTATATACTGCCTTTAATCCATTCAAAGGGAAGAAAAATGCTCCTTTTAGATTTATAGAATAGTCATCCTTGAAAATATTTTTCTTTTTTTTTTTTTTAATGTTAATACATAATAAAAATGTCAGATTGAAGATTCCATAGACTGGAGAGATTTTTATCTGAACATTTGGGAATAAAATGCAGGTTCTTCAGCAAAATCTTTAATATGTTAGTTCTGTTCAAAGGAAAGCTCTCCTTTGGTAGAATATGACAATGTTTTCAATGAAATTGTTTGAGACTTTGCTGAGCAGAAAGAAAACAGATTTAATAGGATTATTTTAATGTTCTGAGAACTTCACTTCCATCTTGGCTTTCTTTTTTTCAAAAGAAGATAAACTAAAACAAGAATAATACATTTGTAAAAGTCTTTCTTTGACCAAATTATGAATCTCATAGCTCCCACTGTTTACATTGGTCACCGTATTGATTACACGCTCCTTCTCTTTGATAGGTTCAGGAACATAACTATTAAATCAACAAATTGCTGTAAAGATACGATCCCATCAGACTGAATTAGAGTGACACCATTAGTTCCAGAATAGCCGGATGACATTGATGTATCGCTACGTGATGAAACTGCCTTCAGTGATACTGCTTGACTATTCCCATTAGTTCATTTTTAACAGCTCACTCCACACACACACAACATCTGGATGCCATGGCTTTCAGGCAGTGTAAAATAAGCTGAAACAAGTCACCTAGAGACAAAAATATCTCATTTTGTCAGTGTATGGTAAGTCACCTATTTACTGTATCTTTATTTAGAAGATAATAAAGACTGCCAGCCACTGGTCATCAGTTTTGTTTTTTTAACACTTTAGCTCTTCTGAACACCACAAACTGCACTCCATATGACATTACTTACCTTCAGGTACAATTTGCTAACAAACTTAAACCAGACTTGAAGGCTGTGCAGCAGCCTATGTTAAAAAGACATAGTAGGAGGCCTTCCTGCATGAAATGCTTAACCACAGGTTCTTATAAATGCATCCTACTGCCACTGTAGTTGGTGCTACCTTAGTGGATTTCTCTGCTGATTATTCATGATAAGGCTAAAAAGTTACAACAGATCAAATAATCATTATTTCCTTTATTACTAAATATGAATGCAGATATATATCATGAAAAAAAAACAAACCTACCAACCAATCAAACCAAACCAAACCAAACCCAAACAAAACAGAAAAAAGACAGCTGGACAAATACATACTGTATTCAATTTACAACATCTTCTACAAAGGTAAACAAGGGTAAATTATGTCAGTAAGATGCAAGAAATGAGCCTGGGGAAACAGCTCCAAGAGAGCCACCCTTGTTGATATGCATTTTACATTTTTGCCTAATATGTTTTTTCTAAATACTACAAAAATAATTCAATTTCTGTATTACACTAAAGAGTACCCAAATATATCAGTTTTTATTACTGCATATTATCCTGTTATAATGATTATATCAGTAATATAGATTCATTTTGTACATATTTTTTAAACATTCTCTTTCAAGTAACCCAAGTAATTTTAAGTTAAAAAAAAAAGGTAACATCAAGTAATACAAAATTTTCTGAATTATTGTTGTTCATGTCTTAAACTAAGCTTTCCAGATCCTTGTTTTCCCTGCTTGTGCTCTCACAGAACTAAAAATCTGTTTATGAAAAACAATACTGGGTGCATGATCTAGCTCTGTGCACAACCAAATTGTGTGGATACTACTATTTGTCTGCCTCTACACAATAACCAAGAAGTATTAAAAAATCCAGCAGTCTCTAATGATGGTCCTAGCTAAGGATAACACATTACTTTCTCAGTGTCTATAAAACAAAATCACTTTAGCTTACAACTTACATATAGCGAAAGCTGAATTTTAACAGATAATTTATAAATTACAAGGACTATAGGTCTAGAAGTTTCCATTTAGATATTCTGCAATGGTGTGTCCCTGCTGATGTAAAAAGCACACTTCCTTTTTGACATTAATAATAATGGGGGAATAATATAAGGTGTTTGAAGTAATCAGTACAGAACATGTACTGTATTTATATCAGGGAAGTATTTGCTAAGAAGTGAATCATACTGATAAATAAATGAACATTGCTAGGAAGTGGTCATCTTTTACATAGAAAAAAACAAAACTATGAGAAAGCTTTGACATGCTAAGGAGTCTCCAGTCTCATAGCAAAAGCTGAACACCAGACCTATATACTTAATTTTTATGACCCTGAGATTTTTCAGAGGTAATTTGTTTTCTACAGAGAACTCACATCTGTAGTAGTAAATAAACTACCTAAATTATTTTGTCATAATTTAAGACTCCAGACATTTCTCCTAACAAAAGAATAAAACCAAAATAATAATCTCAGTGCTATTTTTGGAACTTAAGACAAAGGGGAAAAATCCAGGCTGAAATATACACTATCAGTAAATACAAAAAGTGTCATACTTCTGCAAGAAAATGCACAAGAAATCTGCCCTTTAACTCAACAATAAATGTCATGATATTTGCAGGTTTGAGAAAATAACCTCTTTGACAAGAGCTATTTGACACATCGCTAAAACATGCAGTTTTAATGTTGCTTGCAGTGCCATTTCAGTCTCAGGCCATTATTAAACTACAGACTGTGCAAGCTAAAGCACTGGCTTTCTGGGAACAGTGATTCACTGATGGCAATGATGGAACAAACAGCATGATCACACTTGCCTTCAGACCAGAAGTCTCCTGGTAACAGCCTTTAAAGGACTCATCTGTCTTTCAAAATCTTCAGTGCTGATCTTTCATCCTTATGTGACATAAAATAAATCTTTAGGAAAAATTTTGTTGGCCTCAAATAAGAAGTTTTCATGAGAAAATTGTCAGTGTTTGGAGAAAAGTTATACCTCTAGTCTGATTGAAAAAAAGATCGTCTATAACTCCTCTTACAGTTAAAACCATGGACGGAATAAACCTCTATTCTCCTGTATTTCAATTCAAACTTATTTAAGTGTGGGGAAAAAAACATTCTCTCACACTTGCAAATGTTGCTCCTGTGTGATGCAATATTTATTAGACTTAAGTCTGAAAAGGAGTTGTTTTCAGTACTTTCAAAATATTTGGGTAATTATGCATGTGAGAAGTACAGAAGTATTAGAATTTAAAAAAGACCAAGAAGAAAAAACAAAACAAAACAAAACAAAGCAAAAGAATAATGTCCTGCTTCTGGAACAGACTTGTACTTGTATCACTCCTGAAAGATGTATGGTCACATCTGGAGGCTCCAAGACCTCTCTCTGCATTCGAAGACCTCTGCATTCATTCCACTGCTTCACTGTCCTCACTGGCAGAAAAGTTTCTTCCATCTCCACAAGGTTTGTCCATTATATTCTACTGTAGTCACCAAGAATACGCAGAGTATTCCCCATCTGCAGAAACTTATTATATACTTGAAGGCCGTATTATCTCCTCTTCTCCCTCTCTCTCACACACACATATCATAGAATCAAAATCAAAGAATCATAGAATGGTTTGGGTTGAAAGGGCCCTTAAAGACCACCTAGTTCCAAACTCCCTGTCCTTGGCAGGGACACCTTCCACTAGACCATGTTGTTCAAAGCCCCATCCAACCTGGCCTTGAATACTACTAGGGATGGGGCAGCCACAGCTTCTCTGGACAACCTGTTCTAGTGTCTCACCATCCTGATAATAAAGAATTTCTTCCTAATACTTAATCTAAATCTCCCCTCTTTCAGTTTAAAGCCTTTTCCCTTTGTCCCTATCACTACATGCCCTTGGAAAAAGTCCCTCTTCAGCTCTCTTGTAAGCCCCTGGTAGTGGAAGGCTGCTATAAGGTCTTCCCTGAGCCTTCTATTCTCAAGGCTGAAGAAGTCCAATTCTCTCAGCCTGTCCTCATAGGTGCTCCAGCTTTGAAACATGTTCATTGCTCCCCTCTGGACTCACTCGAGCAGGTCCACATCCTTCTTATGCTGGAGGCCCCACAGCTGAAAGCAGTACAGGATACATATGCACACACATATTTGTATGTGTGTGCATGTGTATGCTGTATATATAGCTGTATTTATACTTGTGTGTGTGTGTATACATAATTCCCTCTATATTCCCTCAAAGACCCAAGTTTTGCTAACTTTGATCATTTTTCATAATGCTCATTAGACTTTTTTGAACTGGTTCATATCTTTCTTGAACCAAGTGCCTACAATTACACAGATTCCTCTTGCTGGAATCTTACAGCTCCAAGCATCACATAAGCATTATTTACATAATTCTGTGGCATTACTTCTGCTTATACAATGCTTGTGAGTGGCAACACAACATTTGCTCCTGTTTCATTCTGTGATCCATTTCAACATTTTCCTGCAGACCAGTTTATAACGTATATTATTTCCATGTATTTCTGTAACTAGTGTTTTTAATATGTTACCTTGAAGTTATATTATTGACTAGCATCTTTCTCATCTCTGGAACATTTATTTAGAATTATATGAAATCTTGGGCTTTATTTTTCCTGTATCTGTAGGCCTTTTCCTGGTTTTGTTGGAAGTAAATTTTAATTGGCATATTTATGTTGTATCCTCTTCTATTACTGAATACTGTATAGGACTGGACCCGAAAAAGCCCCTACAGAACTCTCTTCAACATACCTTTCTCTTCTGAAGCTGTGAAGATACTTCTTCATAGCTGAGAACAGGAAGATTTAAAAAAGAGAATACATATTTATCTGAGTAATCTGCCTCACAGCCTTTAGGTGACATATTGAAAGAGTAAGGACAATCTAAATTAGTACACACTTTCTTTCCAAAGAGACAGTGCAAATTACAGGATTTAGCAAGGCTATGTCATATCTACCTGCAGGCTTCACTAAAATGCCAGATATGGTTAATACAGTGTGTCATAAACATACTGAATGCTATTCTCCTTCAAACAAATAAATCATAAATCATTCCTCTGTCATTGCACATTCTTATAGCCTACAAGATCCAAAAGCAAAACTCTGTACATGTCAAATCTGGTTTTCAGTTGGCAGTCAGAAAGCAAGAACTGCAGTGCATGAGCCTAACTGAAGTCAGTTTAGATCATGGTGTCATACCCATAGGAGTAGCAGACACTGTCTGACCACCTGAAAAGGAAAGAGTACGACACATATTTAGTGGCCTGGAATAAGGTGCCAGAGAGACATCCTTTCCAGACAAAATATTACTTGAGTGTGCAGCAGGTGTAAAATTATTTCACATCAAAATGACAGTGTTCTGTTTTTACTGATTCCCATGGATAGCAGCTCTGCCTGGTAGTAGGCTAAGAATAAGAATATATAAGAATATATAAGAATATATAAGAATAATATAATATTAAGAGAAGGAATAACTGTGGTATAGAAAATCAGGAAAAAAAAAGAACAACCCACAAAAAAGGCACATCCATCTGACAGTCAGGATGGCAAAGATGGAGGTGAAAGAAGAAGAGGTGTCTGATTTTAAACAGAACCAGGTGCACCATATATGCACCAAATGCAGCCAAAGGTTAGATATGGCTCTGCAGGATAGGAAAATAAGAGCAGCAAGGGTAAGTGTCCTAAATACCTTAGTCATATCAGGGCGTAATAATTTAAAAATGCTGGATCTTGCAGAGAAATAGTCATATTGTTGCACTTTTTCCATAAAACCAGCACTATATTGATATTAGTAGAAGCAGAAACATTACAATTTTGAGATTAGATCTTCACTGCAGCAGTTTATCACAAACGAGAAACCCCACTTCAGGAGCACTGTACAGAGTGATAAACTACACCAAAGTAGCAACTCCGGACTATATCAGAAAGAATTACAAAGTGTTTTGCAATCTGACTATTACTTTCTCTTTATTAATATTTGTCTTGAGTGAAGCAGAGCAATATATGCAGAAATTTTCATAGGATTGGAACAGACATCACTGATTTCATCTTCTGCAGGTTACCAGTAGATTAAATACATCTAGATTGCTACCTATTAGGAATTCTAGGATTCAGGCTAATAAGTGCTCCTAATTGAGAATTTAGCAGTCACCAATATTAGCCTAATGAAAATACCACATGCTATATTTGATGATCACAAAGGCTCAAAAACTCGAACTTCGTTTGAAGTCCCAGCATGAGCCTAAGATGGGTCTGAAACAGCCTCACTGAGAACAGTCCTACAATTTTTTGCCTTGTTCCTCTGCAGGTGATATTGTAGCTTCATATATTCTGTTAAGAACAGTCAACTTAAAAAGCATAGTGGACTTGTTATATATTAAATTAATTTTAAAAATATTAGTTTGGAAATTACTTCTTGAGGTCTTCCATTATTCTCCTCAACAGCTGCCCCAAAAAAGGCAAAGTTGACATATATCCTAATACTGTATGTCTGCTATCCTAACTTGATTAAAAAATGAGTAGCAGATTACTGTCCCTGAGAATTTATACCATTTCTGAGACTAAGAGCTATACTAGGATTGTTTTTAATATCAGATTTTCCCAACTGAGATATAATCTTAACTACATTCCCTTATCTCCTCAAAATAAAAAAAAAAAAAAAAAAAAAAAAAGAAAGAAAAATAGAATTTCTATAAACAATTAATCAAACTGGTTTTACTGATACCTGGAGTGATTTTATTTTTCCCTCTATTTTTATTTTAAAAATATCTTTCTGAAACTCTCTGAACACAGATAGCTTGTGAGCTGCTTACCGATCACTTCCATCACTGCTTCTCTCAAGGTTAATTTTTTGTTTGTACTACTCTTTTGGTGATGGAAAAGAGGATAGGAAGGAAGAAATAATGCATAAGCAATTCAGAACTCACTTAAATGAAAAAGAAAAAGAAAATAGCACCAAGTGAGAAAAGAGTGAATGTAGGCATTTCATTGAAAAGAGGAATTTAGCTGGCTAAAACCTGTAGAAAGGCTGAGAAATTCAGATACTGGTACACAGCTGTATGTAACTTCCTTAAAAATATTATAATTTTGTTACATTTTCCCTGCCCATAGCATGGGGGTTAGAACTAGATGATATTAAGGTCCTTTCCAACCCTAACTATTCTATGATTCCATGATTTTTGTTAATTGACCCTCTTAAAAGAGCAAAGTGGTTATTTTCTGGTTTGCTGGTAAAGGGGGAAGAGAGAAAAAATATTCAAAGTAATAAAAAACATTCTCAGATTTTCATATGGACTTCTGGGTTTCCATGAATCCAAGCGAGTTCACTTCAAAGAGCTAATAATGAATTTACCATGCTTCTGTGTTAACCTAAGGTACTGAAAGCAATAGAAAAGTAAATAGGGATAAAATCAACACCACACAAACTTCTCAGAAAGAAGGTTAATATATTTCAAATCTCCCAAAACTCTAAAATCAGTCTCATTTTTCCCATGCCAGCTAAATGCCAAACGTACTCAACCATTTGTAATTGAACTGTCAGCGTCACAGGACTGAACATCTTTTAAAAAGGTAAGCAGTATGTCAAAAGAAATTTTTGCAAGATCTGAGATTCAGAAATTACGGGTTTTTTAAGAATGTCTCATCTACCCCAAAATAAGAAATAGAAGTTTCATTCATGTGAAACATTCTTCAATATATAGAATTAGTGATCTGAAAAGTCAGTTCAATATCTATATTTGTTTGCAACCCTGATGACACAAAAATTGAAGTAGTTCATTAGAGAACCATTCTACACGTATTTTAATACTTCAGGACATCATGCCAATCTCTAAATGTGTGTCCTGGCTTCTTCTGGGATAATTTTCTTCTAGTAGCTAGTCTAGTGCTGTGTTTTTGATTTAGTCTGAGAAAAATGTTGATATTTTAGATGTTGCTCAGTAGTGCTTACCCTACATCAAGGACTTTTCAGTCTAATGCCTTGCCAGTGCGGAGAGCACAAGAAGCCAGGAGGGAGCAGAGACAGGGCACCTGACCCAAACTAGTATGGTTATTGCATACCACACAGCACATCATGCCCAGTAAATAAACTGGGGAGAGTTACCCAAGAGGGACTGATCACTGGTCAGGCTGGGCATCAGTCAGCAGGTGGTGAGCAATTGTATTTTGCATCATTTGTGTTTATTGCTTTTTTTAGGTTTGGGGTTTTTTTTCCTTCCAGTTTTATATAACCTTGTTATTTTCTGTTTGGATGTTATTATTATTAAACTATATTTTAATTATGAAACTGATCTTATGTAAACCCACATATTTTATGCTTTTTTCGCAGTTCTCCTCCCTATCCTACTGGGGGACAGTGAGCAAGCAGCTGCATGGTACTTAGTTGTCAGCTAGGGTTAAAGCAGGACAGTGTCACAGAGCTTAATGTACTTGCGTACCTTCAATTACCACTGCAACATAGGGCAACCTAGTCCTCATTCACATTGGGTAGCAGCTACCTACAATGTAGTGAACTTCTTTCAATTTAAAGTTCATATCTGTCACTCCCTTGAATTTTCTGTCCTTCTACATCATTTTTAGGTTTAGAAAGACCCTAGGACAAAAATCAGTAGGCACTTTTGCTTCCTTTTGTACCTCTTTAAAAGAAAACCAAAATGGTATTCAAAACAAAAATCAGTTCTGTCCTCCATCAAGCTGTCCATACTTGAAACCTTAGTCCAGCCTTACTCCATCCTTCTTGGGTCTGAGAAGAGCACATAGTACTGACAACCTGAGAAAAACTTCCTTTTAAAAGCTGCTTTTCTAAAATGCATGTACATATTTGTAGTGCTTTGAAACGCACTGAGTGAGGAGAAAGGAGTGGCAGAAACAACATATGGTAAACTGACCACGACCCCCGTGCCTCATCCGCCTTTGCTGCTGGGGGGATGGGGGAGTGGGGTGTTGGGAATGTAGAGAAATTCAGAATAATGTTAAGCCTGGGAAAAAGGGAGGGAAAGGTGTTTTTTAAGATTTGGATTTATTTCTTATTGTCCTACTCTGATTTGGTCAGTGATAAATTAAACTAATTTCCCCAAGTCAAGTCTGGTTTGCCCATAACAGTAAGGGCAAGTGATCTTTCTCCTCTTTATCTTGAGCCATGAGCCTTTCATGATATTTTCTCTGCCCTATCCAGTTGAGGAGGAGGAGTGATAGGATAGCTTGGTAGGCACTTGGCATCCACCCAGGATTCAGCCCACTACAAAGGGAACTGGTTACTACGTGATCAAAGTTTAGAGGAATTTTAGCCATGATCACACTTTATGGAAAGATAAAGCTCCATGAAGAACAGCAAAACCCAGTGTGACAATAGTCTCTGGTTGTCTTATCTGAAATTTGTAACTATATTGCTCACAAAATAATCAGTAACTGCTTTTGAAATATATTGTTGGCTATGTTGGCTACTGCCACTTTAGGGAAATCATTGTTTAAGATGTTTTTAAAGGAAGACTTTATATCTCTAGAGTATGAAGTACCAGTCACATTTCAAAGAGAATGAACAAAATCTTAATTTAGTGCAGTAGCCAAATAGGCACTGCGGGCCTATGCTGTAGATCCAGTGTTGTTTAAAAGTGCCTGTCCTGTTCTGTTCCATGTACACATTCCAAATATTTCAGACATATGCTACCTGCTTGAACCAACTGTATACCATGCTTTGTTATCCATGAACAAAATACATATTTCTGCCCAGAAAATTAAAAAAAAAAAAAAAAGAAGGAAAAAAAAAAAAAAGTAACTGACCTGAGTAAAGAATTCTGTACGCGAAACCTAGTGTATTTTACTCTACTAATTTCTAAAATATATATGTACTGGGTAATATATACATACATAATCTCTAATCATACCTGTGCCTTCGGAAAATCATGGCTTACCATCACCAATGTTCAGTTGATTGCATGTGGTGTTTATATGTACTGTCTTCGTCAATACAAGACTCATTTCAACTGCATCTTATTTCAAACTGTCCACTGTAGCATCTAGTGCCATTTGAGTTTGCTGGGGTGTCTTGACTGTCTCCAGCTTTCTCTCCATGAGGGTGCTGATATTTTAAGTTGTGTCATTTTATTCAATCTTCCGAAATGGTCACAGATAACCTAAGATATCTCCTATACCCCAAGAAGATTCACTTCCTTTATTTATGGAACTGAATCCTACCTCTAGGTCAATACACTCAATACTGTTCAGCTGATCATCTAGAAGATGCCTGTATTCAGATGAACCCAATTCCTGACTCTATCATCCTTCTGCAGTAACTCCAGGCTCGACATTAACTAATCTTCTGGTGACTATAGTAGGAGCTTAGACATCTAGTCCATGTGTGGATTCAGTCTTCTCTTATCCTATGTGCAGCACTCTGTTCAACAGTTATGCAATAGCAAATACTCTCTCAAGACTTTCAGTCTCTGATAGATTCTGCATATTTTATCCACCAGATGTGTTTTCAATGCA
>JBCJKH010028754.1:5238-15625 GCA_039877255.1 Loriculus beryllinus | reverse complement strand
TTATGGCAAGGGGGTTGGAACTAGATGATCTTAAGGTCCTTTCCAACCCTAACGATTCTATGATTCTGTGATTCTATATGAAGAATAAATTTCACCAAATAACCCACACCATTACCATTTTTCTTTCAGGTTCAAATAATTATAGCTTTTTTCCAAATTTATCAGCCAAAAGGTGAAAACATCCATACGTTTCAAGTAATAATGAATAAAACTGCTTGAAAAATGTAGCACATTCAAATATTAATGATTGTACTGTATTTTTTTTTTTTTTCCAAAAGTATAAGTGAGTAGTCAATTTATTCCCAGTCCACCTGTTCCAAAAATCCAGTGCCTTGTAGGGAATAAGTATCTTTGTTGTGTCAATGGTGTGGGGAAGTCTCTACCTTTAATTCCTTCTCTTAGGCATTAGACTTAGATCAAAAGTCCTACTTCCAGGACACTTTGAAGCCTTCTTCTTTGAGCACTTTGACAGTCAGAGTGGTTTTGGATCTCGGCATGCTGTTAAAGGAATGAACACTATGATACTTGGTAGGGTCCAAACAGTCATCTCCCAGAAAGGGAGGTACCTAAAAAAGTGCAAGTAGCAGTTTTCAAAATGTGGTCCATAATTAACACCTTTAAAATGTATATTTTAAACGTTCAATTCATTTAACATTGGATTCTGACAGCTACCTCCTTTTGAACTTAAAGACAATGTTGCATTCAGTGACTAAGTATCAAAGTAAATAATTTTTATTTAAAATAAATATATTTATTATTTTATTACACATGCAAGCTAACATTTGAATGGTGTTATGTAGCAGTAGGGAGCAGAGAAAATAAATAGTCCCTCATTCTTCCCAATAACTTTGAGAAGGATTAGGTGTCCTCTGAATCATGTTGATACATTTTGATCCAATGAAATAAAGATAGCATTCTAATATGACTTGGACACATCCTGAGAACTACATGAATTTGAATAAGAAGAAATTACAAGTGAGGCAGTGCTATGCAGGTGACCGCAGATGAAGAGCCTGTAGAACCAGAGTCTTATTCTGTAAAGAGGATAAAGGAAGGTACTTGAATTTAACATCTGGATCTTATTTCACAAATTCCTCATGAAGAAAGAGTCAACAGAAAGCAATAGTAGCTGCCCTAGCAGAAATGGGCAACAGAAGAAGACTGTATAGGCTAGTTTCAATGTATTTTTATGAAATCTCACAGAAATGGATGAATGGATGAATGCTATAGAGATATATAAATTTAAGGAAGAGGAGGGGTTGGATAGTGCCTTCTGTAAAAATAAATACATTGCATTTACCTCTAAACTGAGTGCTTCAATATCCTGAAACCAAGTGGAAGTCTGCACTCCCTGCGAAGTTGCCAGAGCTCCATACAGCCATGGGAATCAAACTATATACATCACATTGAGGCACTCCAGGCCCATGCAGAAAGCTGTTTCTGCTAAATCTGCAGCTGCCTATAGTTATCGGGGTACGCAGTTAATTCCTTAATGTGTGTTCTGCTAATAATTTCAGTGCTACATACTTATTCTGTCTATGAAACACTGACTTTGCACTATGGTGAATGAGTTTTTTGGTTATACAAGTCAGGAAATTCTCTAAAAGTTCTCATACAAGTTGTAAGTTGTTTTTTTTATGTGCATGAAGATGTTACCTTCTGCTGGGACACAGATGTAGTAGGCAGTTGTGCTTAAACTGAATTCTTAATGCTACAAAAAGGAAAATGGTTGCTCATGGAGCATTTTCTCAACATCCCTATAATTTTTGAAACTTCATGAAGTTGATGTCCTTCCTTATAAAGAATTGCCTGAGTTAACCTTTAGGTTACAAAATTCCTTAATTTCCACCAATTTTTTATTTATTTTTTTTTTTTAAGGGTAGGAGCAATTACAAGTGCAGGTAGATATATGGGTGAGATGAGAGTGTTCCAGTTATTACCTGGGTCCTTTCATATCTGGGCCTTGCAGAAATATTGGAATGGCAATAGGAGAGCTTTGATATCACTGGTATTTTAGATTAAGCCAAGAGTTTCTTCAGCAACCAACTGATCTTTCAACTTTCAAAAGATTGATGTAAATAATTTAAAATCTGAGTTCAGAGTTTGGAGACATACCTCCAATATGAGTTTCAGTTAATGTAGGAACATTAAATGGATTCCCTGAACTTGTGCATGTAAAGCATCAATTTGAACACCGTATGGTGTAACCTTAGATTAAATGCAATATGTATAACTCTAAAAATAAAGTAAGAGAAGAGAAAGAAACATTACTAGATATCTGGCAAGAAGAGTTAAATATATATAAAAAAAGGTTTGGGTGGGTTGTGTCCATCAGAAATCATTTTTTCCTTTAAGCAAAACTTTTTTGTCAACTGATTTTTTTATCAGAATAGTTTTTATGACTTCATACTCTAAATTCTATTATTCAATCAGTAAAGCTGACAAGTACAAATATTTTCCCTTCATTGCCAATTTAGCACTTTTCTCTAGCATTTTTCATGCCAAATAGAATTGTAGATTTTCCTTGTAAAACTACTTTAAATTTTACGAGTTAAGGGGGAAAGAACAAAAGCAGCATGTCTTGTTTTAATAAAAATACTGACTCATGGCTTTACAGAACAGAGCTGAAAGGGAAAATTTCCCTCATTTTTTTTTCCTTCTATTATTTTAAAAATAAGGTTTCTCATTAAAACCCAAAGGGAAGCTTTGTTTCAGGCACAGAAGACGTGCTTTTCCTTTGTAGAACATCCCAACTGAATATTTCATTAGCATCTGAGCTCTATTGGCAAGAAGAAGGCGGATGTTGGTTTAAAAAAGAGGGCTTAGATCTACCAGAGCACTTAATCAAGTGCTTAACTTGTTAATACTGCTAATTTCATAGTTAAAGTTAAGCATGTACTTAAGTGCTGTGTTGATTTGGTGCCTACTTCCATAACTTTTGGTCAGGAATTAGTCCTGTGAGTTGATAGGGCCTTGACTTAAGAAAATTCGTAGCTTTCATGCTATTTCTTAATTCTATTTGCCAAACATCAATATCACAAATCCCATCAACACATTCAGCAGAGAAACTAGAGGAGAACCTGGAAGTTAAATTAATTCTTGTGGCTCCACCTGTATCAGGAAAGAGAGGACTGTGGGGTGAGACTTTTCCCCACAGACATTTATGTCTGCCTAGGTGTCTGGGCTCTCCTCATAGACAATGGGGATAAACAAGCACAGAGACCAGCTCACCTCAGAGTACTTCAGAGAAGCATCAAATGAATCATTATGATTTGTCTAAGTGCCTGCTTCTCTCTGTAGACTGTAGAGAGAGATGAGAGGATTGAAAGTGGGTATCTCAGTTATACACAGAATGTAAGGGCAGCTGAAGTGAATCACTTATACCTCTATTCAGTGTCTGAACCATTATTCCAGGTCTTTACACAAGCAATATATTAAAGAAGAAAGGCTCACAAGGTTAAGTTCAAATTTTATACAGCATCTTAAAAACTATTTGGCATGGTTTGAGAAACACATCACATACCCATTTGTGTTCTTCCTGGCAGTGGTAAATAGTCATAAATCACATAAAATTCACATTAGCACTAATGTGCTGGTTATCATAGTTTTTCCTGTAATTCTTCTTGTAAATACTAAATAGTATTCTAATACTATTCTAAATACTTCTTTCCAAAAGTAAGAGCTGTGGTCCCATCTGGTACACATTAAGAATCCACAGTTAGCTTTCCCATGGCAAGTCCTTGGGACAATAATCACAATTTCTCCAACCATAGCTATGCACCTGAGGGTATTTCGGTCAGCACTTCCAACATAAAATAGCTGTGTGAGCTCAGCTAGAGGCTGCTCTGGCTTCCCTGATCCTCTGACAAAGACTTGGAAAAAATGGAAAAATGGCAGAAATCAATGAGGAGGTGAAGTTTTTCCAGTTCTTAAGATTGTTTCCCTAACCCACCAATAGGTACATATTTGCTTTTGTTCAGTGGAAAAGAATTCAGCTGCCTTTTCCCCCTTTTCCCACTTGGTTATTGATTCACCAGTTTAAACGTGTTGCATTGTAAACTCCTATGCACATTTAGTAAAGCTTGAGCACACATGATGAGAAGAGAACACCCCTTACATGCATTTGAAAATGCTTATTTTCTCTGGGTTTTTTTAGGTTTGTGAGAGATTAAAAACAGAATTAAGTTGCCAAAGCACTTAAAATTGATCTTAAATAAAAGGCAGTGCGCCATTATGAAATTAAAGTCAGCTAAGGAAGGGTTTTCTGGAGACTGCAAAGGTATCTAGTGTGGAGACTCTAGTGTGGAGACTCATTGAGCAATGGGACATGTAGACCATAATGAGGGAAAATGATGTGGCAATATGCGTATGACCAAGGTTTCCATGTTTTCCAACAGGTAGCAATCTACACAAAAGTATCTTGAACTTTTCTGTTTTTCAGTGTTATTTCATAGAACAGAATCACAGAATGGTTAGAATTGAAAAGGACCTTAACGATTACCCAGTTCCAACCCCTCTGCTGTGGGCAGGACACCTTCCGCTAGACCAGGCTGCTCCAAGCCCTGTCCAGCCTGGTCTTGAACTCTTCCAGGAATGGGGCAGCCAAAAATTCTCTGGGCAACCTCTTCCAGTACCTCACCACCCTCACAGTGAAGAACTTCTTCCCAATGCCTAATCTAAATCTACCCTTTTTCATTTTAAAGCCATTCCCCTTTGTCCTATCACTCCATGCCCTTGTATAAAGTCCATCTCCAGCTTTCTTGTATGCCCCCTCAAGGTATTGGAAGGCTGTTATAAGGCCTTCCTGAAGCCTTCTCTTCTCCAGGCTGAACAAGAGAATTTAATTATATTTAATCTCATTTCTGTTATAATCACCAAGAAAGCTGGAAAGGATCTCGACAGGTCACTCAGAGAGCCTGGGAGCTATGTTATTGACATAGTCCAATGACTCACAGCCATGCTGGCTGAAGCAGAAGGTCTGAAGATCCAGAGCTGCAGAGGTTAAGCAGCCCAGCCATGCCTGAAGGGAGTCAGTCGGGACCTGTTAGAATAGATAATAGTACCCAGGCTTAGGCAGCAGTCAGTTGACCTCAAATGCTTCTCACTAATTGAACACTCCTGTGACAGCTCAAGCATCTCAACGACTGTGACCAGCATGGGATGGGAATGTACCATCATGCAATTCTCCTTCCAGGCATGGTCACAGCATGATAATAGAGTCTTGGCGTCTGTGGAGTCGGCAAGCATCAGCAAACATGTGGACTCTGGACATCAGCAAAAACTATGAGATGGGCTTGGGGCTGGCAGATGCATTCTTTCTTATTGCTTTGTAAATTATCTCTCACACCAAACATGTTACAGCAAAAATGACCACTAAAAGTGTATCTACCTTTAATTCTCTCTCTCCCTATTCATCTTGCTATAATTTAAAGATCAAGGGCTATTCTTTAAATGTAGGTTCCCATACCTGGCACAATTAGCTGTATTCATAACAAATAAATAATAGCAAGACATTTAGCTAATAGGAAGTCCTGGGTCTTTTCACCAGCCACATCTTATACTTTCTCTCCCATACTAAGTAAGCCTGCATTAAAAATTAAGAAAGTTTATGTGTTCTGATTCTTTTGTTTTCTTTTCTGTTTCTCCCATTAAAATAATCTCTTCAGGGTTTTTTCTTGTAAAACCAACTTAATTTCACAGCAGTCTTCTGGTGTTCTCTCTTTTTCTTTCTTTTGTGGCGGTCTTGAAGTCTATTTAAAATGAAGGATCTTTAAAAAACTGAATGCTTCTGACATTCCTGACAAGATGAGTTCATGTTTTTGTGGCAATGTTGACACCAGTCTCTCCAATATCCTGCTTATCTCACTCACAGAATAGCAAGGGGTTTTTTTTTACTTATATGTTAAGACTTGCTCCTGCTTGTAAAAATGTATATGCACTGATGCTCACCACACAAGTAAGTAGGTGACAGAAACAACAGTATAGTCTCAATCTTTGACAGCTTATTTCTTCACCATCACTACCAGATTTCCACAGGGGCAAACCATTTCTGCTGCAGCTTTACTCAAGGGTTAAATTAACATATGCTTTCCACTCTCCCTGAGGGCAAAGTATGTACAAAAATGAATCAACACAAATACCCATTACTGTAAAATTCTCAAAGGCAGATGTGTACAAAAAATCTTCTTGCTCTCTACTAACATTAGGCAGCCCTGGAACCTCTCCGAGCACAACACTCAGATGAAGAGAATGTTTTAAAATAGGGGTTTAAAACAATTAAATAAGAAGAGACACTTTGGAGAGAATACCTTTTGCTCTGTCCTTCATATCCCTTTGCCTGCTCCTTTTAGAATAATAAATACACATCCCAGATGACAGACTGATGAAGATATTGTCCAAGTAGGGACATCTAGCTTCCTCTCGTACTCTGTAAAGGATCGTTTCAGTAACTTTGGAGATGTCCTTTTGATTGTAACATTAATAAGTGGTTGCAGTGGCCTGAGTAATATGTCCTGTGTCAAAGAGTGCTCCATTTAAACTATTTGATGCAGCAGTTTATTTATCAGAACCTCAGGTTCAAAGCAATCCTTTTGGAAGTGGATCTACAAAACCAGTCCCAAATCTTTCAAGTTTAGTTTGGAATTTTTCTTTTTTTTTTTTTTTTTTTTAAAAAAAAAGAAGATCTATCCCACTCTGGAAACGACCACAGCAAAAGATTTCATAATTTCAGTTTCATGAGCTTGGCCATCCTTCTTGTGAGTTTGAACAAATGTAAGAGTACAACGTGGTAAGCTGAGCCTTACCTACCTGCATTCTTGTTTATAATAATTGCTTGAGAAGAGGAGCTCATCCATGGATCCTTTCAGGACATTTCAGCCTTACCTTTTCCTCAGACACAGGCATCTATCCCCAGCTTTTTGGTACAGCTCAGTCCAGCACTGGACTGAGATCAGGACCATGCAAGGAGATTAACTTGGTTTGCCTGACTCTGCCGTGGAAGAGTTCTGCTGTCAGTATAACTAGCTGTTTGTCACTGCTATGCAGGATGTCTTTACTAGGAATATGGTTCTTTTTCCACAGGTCCTTCTAGGGTCAGTTCTCTTCATGAAGTCCATGTAGCCAGCCTAATTGAGAAGTTCGGTTTTTCATGCCTGGATGAGGGAAGCCAGAGAAAACCAGAGCAATTAGACATCTCTACAACCAAGCATTTTTCTATACTTCACTGGACTCAAGATTTATTAATTTTTTGCGCCCTCATCATGACCTCTTGCTGAGTCCCTAAGCTCTTCTTTAGATAGTAAAGATTAGTAATTCTCATACTCAGTACTTGAAGATGAAATTAAAACCCACAGCTTTCAACAAGGTGTCTTGCTGACCCAACTCATCTTTCCCATTTCTGATGGGAAGGTTCCACACTTCTTGGAGGCCATCCAGAGCAGGCAGCACAGTCAGGTGACACTCCCAGAAGGTTTGATCTTATCCTCACTCAAGTGGCTTTAAAGATTCAAGCTCCACCTCTTTGAGCCAGGTTGTGTTTTGTATCACTTTGGTGGCTGAACTCTTGTGACTGGGCAGCATCTCCCTGGCTGGGAGGGAAGGATGGCCTCCAGAGTGAGCTGCAGAGCAGCAGAGCAGGCAGAGCAGGGCGCTTGTGTGTCCACATTTCTGATGGGTTTCACAAGCAGCCTGCAGAAACACCAGTAACCAGTTGACAGATAGCTTGTCTGCAAGGGTCCAGCTATGTCTGGATCACCTAGCATCATCCTAACACAGACTGTGCCAACAGAAATGGTATGCACAGCCCCTTGTCCTCCAGTCACAGTCTCTGGCCACGTCCAGGGCTGCAATTCCACTCAGGCAGTGAATCATGTCTTAAGCAGACCTCATTCTAAACAGAGCATGGGTTGTTCTTGTGATTTTGGAAACCATGCACATCAGAAGATGGTGCAGAAGCAAGACCACAGTTTTGTCTCTCTTACAAGGAAGAACAACGTTAAAAAAAGTAGAGCAACTATTTAAAAACATAGTAGCTTTATTTAGCTGAGTTGTATTCATTACAGTAAATACTTTAAAAGTATCATTTAATGAGTTTATTAAATTGTAAATGCATATTTAAGCAAAACAGGGGAAAGAGAATAAAACTCACCAGGAATTAAGATGCTACAGACAAAGCATAGAAACCCCCAAGGCACAGCTCCTAACACACAGCGAGCTCAAGTTATGCAACAGGTATAATTCTTGTGTTAGGCATCAACAATGTGGCACAAGGACAAGGAGGAAACACACTTACCTATCAAGACCTGTCTGAGAAAATACACTTTTTTTTTTTAACCTTTCTTCCCCCAAAAGACTCTGTCATTGATACAGTTTATGATATAAAAGATCTTTAAAGATTATAACAGTCTCACAACTAGGGTATCTAACACAACATACTAGTACATATATCTGAGTTTCAAATTACAGTGCCAAGTAACAGTACCAGAAAAATTGATATGAAAGCTCTGAATGAAGACCCAGCTAGTAGCCCCACATTCATCAGTAGGTGAGCAGATGGGTTCAGCTGGCATTATTTTCTCCACTGGTAGTATGAAAGGAAAATGGCACTCCTTTCAGTCAGTGGTTTGCATATCCCAGGAGTCGTATAGTAATCTCTGTGTCATGGGTCTGCATGCAAAAAATGTGGCTCCATGGAGAGAAAGAAGTTAAAAAGTCGATATATTTTATGGTCCTATAAGGATCTGACAGATTAATTGTGTTCTTTCCAGAGGCATCCAGTGAGGTTACACATAAGAGAAACTGGATTTTCTTGCTGGGTGCAGGGACTCTCATTATTATCATATTTATCATTAGCAGCATGAGCACACGTGGTGCAGCAATACTTCATCAACATTTATGCTTTATTTATGTGTTGGTGCCCTGTAATCCTAAAGTTGAAGCCACTGCCCCACTATCTGAAAGTCCACAGAGATGCAGTGGTGCAAGTCACCATGGTCAGCAGATGCCCTCTGGAAGTATCAGCTGTTCAGACAAAAGAGAGGATGGGATCTGAGAGACAAGTCACGTAGATGGAGCATGAAGAGGATTTGCAGAAAAGGATTCAAAACAGTTGATTCAAGCAGACACTAATAAATAGTATTTCATTCCTAGACATTGTTTTTTATCCTGTCCCTTCAAGGCACTTTACCAAGGAGTCACTATCATTATCCAAATTTTCCTGAAGCACAGGAGCTCTCACAGCCTCAGAGTCCTCCCTCTTCTTCCTTTGGGGCCCACCTTGCTCTGGACATTTGGGAAAGCTGGCTATGTTTCCCCTCTCCCCAAGCAAGGCACTGCACCAAGGACAAAGTGAACAGGCAGGCTATTTCCCTGATGCCCATCTGCACCCATAATATACAATGAAAAATAAATGGCAAGGAAATGAACTGACCCGGTGTTATCAGTCATGCAGCACCACTGCTGTTTTCAGAGATTGGGCCTTTCTGAACTCATCTGAGAACTCTTCAGCTGCAAAGCCAATGACCTCATTTGTCACCTCGCAAATGCCTCCCTACTGTGGACCTTGTGGGCGATGTACATCTTTGTTTAACAAGACATCCAGCTTTGAAGAAGGAGGAAAAGATTACTGATGGTGATGTGAACTCAGAGCAGGCATAAGTCACCTTTCCAGGAGAGCTCAGCTCTGATTAAAGCACAGTTAAAATATGTGGCTCTCCCAAGAATTCCCCTTGTTACATTCCCTGTTACATTTTCCAGACTAGATTGGTTCATGACATACTGGGGAGGAAACATTACAATTTTGAGTGTAGAAACAATTAAAAAAAAAGAAAGATTCTTTGAATGTTGATGGAAAAAACACAAATCTTTGCTGCTTAGTTAAAACTGCATGAGTTCATTTCATGACTTTAAAAGAGCTACAGCCTGTGTGGTACAAGACACCAAAATAAATAATACAGCAAGTCCCCACTGTCTTAAAATCCCATTGTCGATGAAAGCGAAGTAGATGAGGGGAAACTAAAACAAGACTAGGTGATGAAAAAAGGTGAGGGTTTATAATATTATTTAAAATTTAAATTAAAATTTTAAGGTGCAGTATTGCTTCTTAAAAAAAAAAAGTGAACTAAAAAAATGCATGTTTCTCTATGTTCCTATGCAGGTAGCATAGTGAGGCTTGAGTTCTATTTTGAGAATATGGTGCTGCTTCTTAGATGTCATTAACTTCAGAGGTCAGAAAAAAATGGGTTTGCAAGGTTGGGATCAGACTCTGATTTGTTCTGTTTTGCCAAAAAACAAAACAAAACAAAACAAAAAAAAAAAAAAAAAAAAAGAAAAAAAAAAGTTTCAACCAAACAAAAAAACAACCCAAAACATTCTGGACCTTTGTTGACAA
>JBCJKH010028753.1:0-12619 GCA_039877255.1 Loriculus beryllinus | reverse complement strand
GCCTTAGTGCAGTAGTCACAACTTCACCATACTGAGGAATTAACGTGTAAGGTTCATTTAGTATTCTGCTTTTTATCCCTGAGGAATGGCTATAGGATATTTCCTCTCAAACAACATACAGGTCAAAAGTAGATGAAACAGCAGAAATCCAGCAACTATCACAGAAACAGTGATATACTGGAGCTGTTTATCACTGTTCTGTCATGGAGTCCTCTATTAAGGCAGTACTGGGATGAATCAGAGCAGTGGGTCTTGGAGTTAACATCCCACTCTGAGTTATTGCTTCCTGTTTTCTCCAGGCTCTGATAAATGTGTTTGCTTTGGTTGGATTGAGTCACTTTTTTTTTTCATGATCACAAAACCTCAAGCTCATTTTTATTGCCAATGAAAGCAAGGTGTTTGGATAATCACATCACCCCATATACTGAAAGGCCCACATGCGATTCTGCAGGGGCAGTGCTTCTTACCATGGAGCCTGTCAGTTTTGAAGTGTCACCTTTGTTGTTGTGCTAGCAAAAAAGTTGTGCTACAGCCAGGGAACCCACTAGCAACTCAGCAACTTAAATATCTTAAAATAATTTTCATTTCAGGCAGCTCAACCCTTTGAAATAGAAGTGGTTTAGTTCAAAAAGTATTACTCTTCCAATATCACAGGTGATTCTTATTCACTGCTGACTTTTCTGACCAATCTCATCCAGGTACACTGTAATTTATGTCCCTAGTAAAGAGTCTATAATTCACTAACATTCAGATATTTAACTGAAACCCAGCTCTTCAGCTTGCATTAATCAATGTTGTTGCATTGATTTCAGTCGAGCTATGCCAGCTGAATTTCTAGCTTATTTTTGAAAGCAGAGAAACAGTTGCTTAATACTGTACAGTTTTACATCTGACTTCCTGAGTTTAGACCCAGATTCTGAAAAATAACATTTTCTACTTCAGATATCAATCTTTCTTCTTACCACACCCCCACAATTGTTGTGTGACCCCCACTGCGTTCATGGCTGAGTGAGAATGTTAATGCTTTCATGTTCAATCTTTCACCAACCGCCATCAACTGTGGATATAGTGACTTTCCAGCCTTGCTGTGCCTTCAGATAAAGAGCTCCCACTGCAACCCATTTATAAATGCTGTAGGTTCCTTCAGACCACCTCACATTGTGGAAAAAAAGAGCATAACAAATCTTACTCTTGCACTTAAGAGTTCTGTACAAGCAGAAGTTCCATATAGAAGGAACTTTCGTCCAGACAGGGCTTTTATAGATAATAAGCATACTGTTTACTCTAACATGCAAACAACAATTCTGTATGGATTCTCAGTATTGATTCCTTGATTTCACACTCTCAACTTTATTTTCACATTTTCCACAATTTTTCACTATTTGTCTCATCACTTTTGCCCATTTTTCAGTTCTTACTTAGGTAAGAATCTCCTGGAATATGATCTACATAGTTAGTTCTTGTTCATACAGTTTAATAATTGTATGAATTCCCTTTTTCTCGGTGCAAATACTTCTGCTTTCTGGTACAGTAAAAAATGATTACATCATTTGGGATTTTAATTATGCATAAAATCTAAGGTAACTGCTGTGTCCTTTAAAAATAGCAGGGGTTATGCAATAGAAAAAGCTGCAAGCAGCCCTGTATTTCTTTATTTTGTGTTTCCTCCTAAGCAAACTAAAATCAACTTGCAATCAATTTGGTTCAGCCAAGCTTTATAGTGAGAATGAATAAAAAGGAAATTGGTCTCGGGAGGGAGAGAAAAGGAGAAACATGCATTTGCTAATGGCATGGTGAAAACTTTGCTTCCATATTCATTCTAAATAAACATGAAAAATGTTTGGCATATGGTTGTAGGAAGAACTCATCCACGGCACATGCTCTTAATCATAGTAATCCTACAGAAATGTGTTGCCAATTGCAAACAATTCACAGCATGCACAACCAGGTTTGACATTGCCAAGATATTCTTAAGTTGAATGAATGTATGACTTTGCTTATTTAATAGCATGTTTGCCTCCTTGTGCCTCTTTAAGAGCCAGTGTGAGCCCAGAAGAATTTTTTCATATTGAGCTGGTATTTTGTTTCTACTTTCAGGTTTTATAACAATGGTTGCTTGTAATAGTCGAAGAAGCTTTCGTCCTACTTCCATTGCTTGCTTGCTGATTTATAATATCTTCCTGAGCAACCTAAATAGTATACAAATATATGTAAATTGCATATTTGGAATTCTGCTGTCATGCTTGCTTTTAATGGCTTTTACGTAGATTTGAGGACAGTGTCTATTCTAAACTGGTCCTGAAGAGTTTACTTTATTTATGAATATATTCCTTCTTTCTAGGCTCTTAAGGATGATGATGCTGAGACTGGGCTGACTGATGGGGAAGAGAAAGAAGAACCCAAAGAAGTGGAGAAGTTAGGGAAAATCCAGTATTCTTTGGATTATGACTTCCAGAACAATCAGGTTTGAAACAACCAACCTGTAACATTTTATTTCTGAGTGTGCAAAGAGTGAATGAAGTAATACATTTAATATGGTAAATATTTCTGAAATCCTTACTGCTTGTGCAGAGTAAAAGGGGAAAGCATGACTGAAGTTTCATGACAGAGGTACTAGTAAATTGGAATTCAGTGTACTCAGAGTTTATATTGCATCTTTAATCAAAATTGAAGACAGTTTTATCTAACAGTTATTAAGAACTTTTTATATTGAGACATCACCAATCAATGTCAAACAGCATTATAATATGGAGTCTGCATGCAGATGATAGCTTCAGCCTTCAGGTATTTAAAATGTAAGCAAACAAAAGATGGGAGGTAGAAGAGAGGGACACAGAAGTAAGTTAATTCATCGTGGGTCTTTTAGGAAATTGATAAGATTTCCAGGAGTAGCTTTCTCTCACTTCAAGTGTGCGCTTTGCCTTATTAGCTGCATCAGGTTGTGTTGCTCTCCATTACAGTATATCTGCTACTCAGGAAAACTTTAGTTTGGAACAAACAAAAAAACAAAGGGTAAATTTGGACAAGAGGAATCTCTCCAGTCATGGAATGATACTCCCTCAGTACCCTACTCTGAAACCAAACTTTCACATACTGAACCAAGTTTTCAGTAGAAATAGGCACCGTGATATGATACAGACCTAGAATCAACCTAATTAACAGGTCTGACCACATCCTAAACTAGCTCATATTTAGTTGCCTTCCCTGGCTTTCTGCTGTGGTTGGGATCATTTTGTCAATTATATCAATTCACAGCCTCACGTTAAAACTGGCTTAACTTTGAACTTCTTCACTTTTACTGCATGTCTTTCAGTGAACTTGAAAATACATACCCTTCATTTCACTTTTTGACAGCTTAAGTCAAAGCCACATCATTCTTCTCTCTTTATGGTAAGAAATGGCTACTGAACTTAAATCCCTGTTTATTCGTATTCTTCATCTGAACTGACTTTGCATTTGTGGTTTGTTTCCACAGTCAATTTCTTTGTTTTTGCTGTTCACAGAATGCAGTACACTTACTTGTTGCAAGACAAAGAAAGTAAGAGAAATAAAGAAAATTGCCTGTGTCAGCAGCAGGGTATTCACACACAGCTATGACCTGGCATAATACATAGTATTTTCCCATCTTTTCAACTGTCTTCTGACTACCAGTGCTTATTTGTAATGCAAGAGCAAAAAGTCATTCTGAAGCCTTTAAAGAACCTGTGGCTAAAGAAGCTTTTCTTCAACTGCTGGAAGACTGGCCATGTGCTGAGTCACACTCATCCCCCTTGAAATCAGTATGAAATCAGTTTGAAGCGTTAGACCCTTCAGAAGCAGAAGGTCTAAAGAGAGGGAAAGGAAAAGCTGCAAATGTGTTCTGACAGATGGATTTCGGTTTTGTTAGAATATGAAAACAAACTTTGTGTGAATTTTATTAAAGGAAATGTTGATTTGTGAATTATATTTTACAAAGGAAAATAGGCTGTGAGAGCAACAAATCTGTAAAAGTGTGTAGCATTTAATTAAGGTAATAAATTGAGTCATGGATGCCTATTTTATTTTGCTGCTTAAAACTGTGTTGCAGCTTGGAATTTGTCAGGGGATAGATGAGGTAAAAGGGTAGAAGAGGGGATTCAGTTAGATTAGTAGTGCAGTGGCATGAAACTACAGACCAAAAGTCTGGCTAATACATTGTGCAGGGTTGAGAATGGAGACAAGATGACCAATGTACTCTCCAAAGTATGATGCTTCAGTTTTAGAGAAAGAAATCTTTTAAAGCAGTTCAATTGCTTTTCCATTCTTTTAAGTAGAAGTCATAGACTTGTTTTTCACTCTTAGATGTGAAAGACTGGATGTAGATCCTGAACCTGTCGATATATTTATGAACTGTTATGCATCTAGGAAAAGAATGAGATAGAAGTGTGTCTTGCAGCTAAAGGAAGATGTTTCATGTATCTTAAGAGTCCTAATTTTATATAGCATATATAAAATTGTAGCTTAATTTTAATTGAAAGAGTTCTTAGAAGCTTAAGAGGGAAAATTTCCCAGGAATTTTCCATTGGAAAATATGCAAGCCATACTGTGAATTTAAAACTGATAAAAGTAAGTCCAGCTTTGAGAAATCTCTCAAAGCTTCTTTTCTAGATTGACTATGTTGTTCTATATTCCAGTTATTAGAGCTTCTGTTTTCAGTTTTGAACAACTCATCTATGAGAGAAACAAATATATTGTGACTGAAGCACTGATTTTTAAGAAATATTCTCAGATTTCGTCTCTGGTTCTTAACATCTTCCCTCCACATTGACCTTGAAGAGTCACTTGAATGTTTACCTTAGTTCTGACGTGAAGCTAGATTAAAAGTATTTCTTTATCTCAACTCCCTTGTGCTGATTAGGCCTAATGCAAGCTGGTATGTCTACATAACATAACTAACATAACATAACATAGTCCTTTGTTTATAACACTTAAAAAATTGCCAAGGTATTTACAAGTTTAAAATGTGCTTCAGTCTGACTTTTAAAAGTACAGAAGAGATTTAAGAAACTGATTTTTCTGGTTTGCAATGAGATTATGAATTGTTATTAGGGTTTAGTTACCAAAGGTTAGTTTTTATGTGGTATTTTTCGAAAATGTTGTCCTTACTTTACTATCTAAACCCATTTGTGTACATAGCAAGAGAAGTTAAATACAAGGAAAACTGCAGAATCCATTTTCTTTCAGCAAAGCTCTGCTTGAGGATTTGCATTTGATATATCACCTTTTTGTGTTTGGTTAGGAGGAAGGTTACATGCTGGGGATTTAGAATACAAATTTTGTAGTCAAAATTAGACATTCTTGATTGTTTAATAATGTGATTTCTATTCATGGTGCCCAGCATGGAAATATAATGCACAAGAGGAGAGAGCAATTGAAAGTTATTTGATTGCAGTCTTTAAAAAGATGAAGTCTGTATTTAGCTGTAATCAGCTGCCCTTTGAAAACCTGTTTTCTGCTTAAAAACAGCCTTTGTAGAGTCTGCATCTGCCATAATTGGTTTTCCAAAGTCTATAGTATTGCTTCATTTGCCTTCCTTGAAGGGGGGGAATAGTTTTTCGTAGACCAGAAATAGAGTCTTCATGTTTATTTCTCTGTTACAGTTTGAGGTTTTTTTATAAATATCTATTTGAAATTTCATTCTGCTCTTTTTCTCTCTTATCAGCTTTTGGTTGGAATTATTCAAGCAGCTGAACTGCCTGCATTAGATATGGGTGGTACATCTGATCCCTATGTGAAAGTTTTCCTGCTGCCTGACAAGAAGAAGAAATATGAGACAAAAGTCCACAGAAAGACCCTTAACCCTGTTTTCAATGAGCAATTTACATTCAAGGTATTTTTTTTATAATTATTGAAACTTTTTTATTTAACAACTGTCTAATGTTTGGCTACTGTGTTAGACATATTAGTTAATTGGTAGCTGAGCATAGTGGTTTTTCGTGTTGTAGAGACCTCTGATACTCAATCTTCTTATGATGGAATGGTACAACACAGGGTCAGACCTCAGTAGGTGTAAAAGACACAGTTTGATTTTAGGCACTTTGGTTAGCTGATGTATGACAATCCAATCCATATTTTATGGCTGGATAAAACTTACGAGAAAGTCAGAAAACAGTGACGACTTGACAAATGTCAGGTAAATTTCACTAAACCAGCATTTTCTTTAAATATCTTTGTAGTCTGATTTATGGATTTCAGTATACCATTTCTTTTCCCCTCAAAAAGCTAAAGAGATGAAGGACAATATGGCAGATTAATCTTGCTGGACTTTGTCACAGCAATTATTTGCTATGCTACTTTACATACGAAAAGAAATCGTCTCAGGTTTAATGACATGTGAGTTAAATAAATGTAACTAAGCCTTAAGTTGAAATGTTGAAGTCATTCCAATAATATCTATCAACAGTGTTTTTCTAAAGCTGTAGCCGTACCTCAACGCCAGTTAAATACAATAAAGGAATAGTATAAAGGTATGTTTCAAAGGGCTTCTCCTAATATACATTCCTCTGCTGTTACTTTAGGCCTTTCTCTCTGTGCCCAATCTTATAATGACAGCTACAGATTGAAAACAGGAACAGTGAAAGACTCAGGCTATGTAATCATTCAATGAGAAAGATATCCCTGGAGGCCAGAACCACTACTGCGTATATAAGCTTATTTTTTTCCTTGAAGATGTTCATAAAAGTAATCTTTTGTGGGGAGTTATTTTTTCCTTGAGCTTTCCTAAGAGACTATTTAAAAGAAATCAGAGTTCTAAATTACATATTCCCATGAAGCTCACAAAAGAAAAAAGAACCAAAGGTACAAACTCCAATTCCAGTCTTCCATTCCTGTGCTGTAATGTCCACTGTTTTAAGTCATATCTTTAATATTCAAATTTTATACTCCAGAAGTAAGTTTGCTTTCAGCACAATATCTGACAGTGTTTAGGTGCATCCCAGTATGGAACTGATCATCCCCTTGATACTGTGATCTGTACTCAAGAGAAAACCCATGGGGCATGCTAAATACCATCATTTTTCTGGGGACTACAGTGAAAAAGTGACCATTTAACTAGTGCTGCAACTGTAATAAATAATTTTGGTGGGAACTGTTGACAATGTAGTTGGGCAGAGGCTTAACTTCTGTGACCCACTTCAGCTAGTGCACAACTTCTGTTGGCATCCTTACCATCTCTCGCTTTGGCAGAGCTGCCCACCAGGCAGCCCAGGCCTCTTTTGTTGCCTTCTCCCAGGAGACAGCTGTGAGCTGCCAGCCTTCCTCCTAAGGAAAGGCTAATGGGAGTGAGTGTGTTATGTTTCTTATGTATTGCAGAAACTTAACACAGCCCTCCATCCTTCTTTTCTTTGGGTGGTTCCCTGTGTTAGTCCCCTTTTCAATTCTGTTTCCCAGATATCCGTGGTGCTGTTCCAGGGTGCACTTGTTAATCAGGCTCCAGCTGTCTGAATTGTATACCTGCACCACACTACCAACAGGGAACTGAGGAATCCTAGATGGCCAACACCAGCCTGGCAGAGGGAGGTTTTCCTTCTCAGCACCAAAGCAGAAAGAGGGTTCATGTCTAAAGGGGGGCTACAAGAAATCCAAAGAGGGGCTTTTTACAAGGGCCTTGTAGTGACAGGCCAAGGGGGAGTGGCTGTAAACTGAAAGAGGGTAGATTTAGATTAGACATTAAGAAGAAGTTTTCCCCTGTGAAGGTGGTGAGACGCTGGAAGAGGTTGCCCCAAGAAGCTGTGGCTGCCTCATCCCTGGAAGTGTTCAGGGCCAGGTTGGATGGGGCTTCAAGCAACCTGGTCTAGTGGAAGGTGTCCCTATCTGTGGCAAGGAGGTTGGAACTGGATAATGTTTAAGGTTTCTTCCAACCCAAAGCATGCTATGATTCTGTGACATGTCCATGCCAGAAAAACACTCATCTACCAGGGCCTCACCTGAATTATGTCAAGAAGCTGGGTATCTCTGAGCACAGCAGAAAGCAGGAAGAGGGATCAATCCTTTACAAGAGCTGAGGACATCCTTAGTAGTCCTGAACAAGCCTGGAGGCTGAGGCTACTTTAAAAGGAATGAAAGGAGGAAGCATTTAAAAAGAAAGGTGGCTAAAATAAGCTTTTGTGAGATCAAGTTACAAAATAAAACCAAACAAAACCCACAACTAAATAATGATAGATGTAGTCTTTCCATGCATTCAAAATGACCAAGATCCATTAACTGGCATTATAAACTAATGGCAAAGGAAACTTTAGAACATTTTTCTTCTCCTGTTTTTGAGTCTGCATAAAAATAGAAGTGAAATTATTTAGTATTTTGCCTTCCACATTTATTTGCCTTCTGTAGCTTTTCAGATGTTACACAGAATTTTCAGAATCAAAATAGATTGTGCTATAGTATTTATTACAATACATAACCCTGTGCCCACTGAAACTAATTTACTCAGTAATAGAAGCTGGAGCTGGCTCTCAACTTGAAAAGATTCTTTTAAACGTTATATAACGTGCTAGGAAAGAAAGAAGGAAAAGTCCTTGTGTTATTAGTAAGTATTTTAAAAAGCAAGTTGAAGGCAGACAGGAGCAGAAGACAACAGTCCTTGGGTTTAAGCAGACCGGAATATACAGAAATTAACAAGGCCAGCAATAATGCTGGTTTTATATAGACATTATTAGGTTTTATATAGACAATAACAAAATGTTTACTGAAGCCCATGGAAACCACTTATACTTGCAGAATATATGCAAATTGACCAAGGTGCTCAATATAAGTCCAAACAATCCCTAAATCAGGCCTCACCAGACAGCCACTCAAGTGTAGCTTACCTGAGCTGCATATCTTCATCCGAGTATTAAAATTGTGACTCATAAGCATCGTAACTCACAGCATCTGTCCGAAACATCAAACCAGCTGGAGAGTTAGTCAGAACTTGGCCTTCTGCCACCACAATTTCTAGCTGTACACTGTGACTTGGAAACCACTTTAGTGCCTACAGTGTGAAAGGTATAATAATGAAAAATATGCCCTGGTCAGTAATAGGCAGTGGTACTGTAAGAGAACTATTTAGTGTCTAATTACTCTGTGTCAAATACAGTAAGCCAATTCTGGTTTTTTTCATCAGTCTGGGAGCTATCCATTTCTGAGTGATGACAGTTGATCTATTGAGGAAAAGACACCATTGTGTGAAAAGTTCATGTGTCTTCACTGCAAATAATTGGGCTTTCTGTTTGAGTTTCATCACCCACAAAACAATTTGAAGTAGAATGAGAAAAACGCGGGGAGTGATAAGTGAGCTGCCACATTGTTCTATCGAGTGCCAGAGCCTGGCCTCAAAAAATACTGCATCTGGTGACTCTGAAACAAATACACCTCATAATTTTCTCTGCAGCTCAATTTACCTGAGATGACAGCTGATAAACCAAAGAAATAGATTTGCATTGTAGTGTACTGATCTTTATTGTCTCAGATAGAGAGTTTGTCACTTTCTTGTCTTTGCAGGTGCCATACTCCGAGCTGGGTGGAAAAACTTTAGTGATGGCAGTTTATGACTTTGATCGTTTCTCCAAGCATGATATTATTGGGGAGTATAAGGTTGCTATGAACACAGTGGACTTCGGTCATGTCACTGAAGAATGGAGGGACTTGCAAAGTGCAGAGAAGGAAGAGGTAAGAAAAATCAACCTTTTTTCTTTTCCCCCAGAATACTTTTATCCTCAGCCAGAGAAGCAGTCAAACTAGCAACATTTTCTTTTGCCGAGACAGCTCCCATCTGTTATCAGCATTTCTCAGACTTGCTTCACCTGATAAATTTTTGATAAACATCTTTTCCAATACTCACTGAATGGTGCATTCTCCTTTGCTAATCCTGTCTTCAATCTTTCTGATACTTTATGCAACATATTAAGAAAGTTTCCGTGAATTTGACTTTTTCTTGAATTGATGCAGTTTGGGTACATAGAATTTACATTTGAATTTTAAGAAAGACCTTTGTGTATTTGGGCTTCTTTGTGGCCTTAATCATTCTCGATGTTTATATCTCAAGGCATCTTATTGTGCATGAAGTTAATGGTAGGTATTCACTGAAATACTTTGCAGTTCTATTGAGCTGCTATGCAATAATATCCATTGATTAGAATTATGCATTTGACAAAGACCTTGGAATGCCATCTCACTCAAATATTAATCATCTTTTCTATTTTCCTCTCTGTGCCAATGTCCTGTGAGTTCATTATTTAGTAGGTGCTACATTTACATTGCATCCTGTGAAGTTGTTCATACTGGCACATCACCTTTTTGCTTGTTGTAAGAGCATTTTGTACTCAGTTTTACATTATTTTTCCTTTTGATTGCTAGATAATATCTGCCTACTCATAATAGAGTGCACAGCATGCTTCAATTCTCTGGTGAGAGAAGAAGAAATCTGAGTCTGAGCTCCTCGTTGTCTAATCTAGCTAATAAGTTGCTTTGGATTCAAACCTTAGTTTCTGTAACTAAAGGGACAGTAGCTGGATTAAATCTTTCCTAATACAAGTGACAAAACCCTGAATATTGGATATAGGTTACAAGTTGTGAAAAACTCATCAGGTGCTGAGCCATGCAGCCTCTCAGGCTTTCAAAAATGGTAGATCTCATGTTGCCTTTTTCTGTGATTTCAAAGACTGTCTTTTCAGATGTTTTTCTTCACTGCTTATTGGTTTGAAAGCCACTGCTACATTGAGACTATTCTGCATGCAATTGTTTCATAGTGACAGCATTTGCAGAGCGCTCTTACTGCATATGCAATGGTACCCATGCTATGTGGGGCACTTTCCTTCCACTCCTATAGCTAAGGATGAAAATAGAAAAGAAAAATAAAACTTTGCAGTTCAAGGGCCCTGTTTCTTTAAGGCCTTAGCATACTGGAAATGTGAAACTGCAATGTATTAATCTTTGCAAACTTTATTAAGTATGAAATTGGACTTTTATTGCACTATTGTGTGTGATCTTAAAGTGTTTCATATTCTGTTTCGAAACAAGTAAAATAAGCCACATACTACACAAAGAGAAATCGAAAATTTACCTTTTTGGTATAACTTTAAGCTTCTAGTGTATAAGCAATGATATATCCATATGCAACTGACTGATAACATGGTATAAATCAGTGTAGGGCTTCATCTGTCTTATGAAGTAGAACATATGCCTGTTGAGTTTTCTAGCTCACATCAACAGTAGGACCTGACTTAGTCGCTTGGTTGCGTCATAAGGTTCATATCCTGCTAATAGAAAACAATCATAACATTGCTTGAAATAGGTAGTGAACAGTGTGAGCTACTTCCAGAAATGCATTCTGACTTGGAAGTAAGTCTTTATTAGAACAGAATGGGGTAATAAAAATAAATTATTCTTAAGGTATTTGGATCTTAGAACAGTATTACAGGTGCTTTGAATAATTTGCAGTAGAGATGAAATCTGGGTTGTACAGAATTTGTGTTTGCAGAGCCCAAGTGAACTGACAGATGTATATTTTTATATATGTTTGTCATTTGCCAATTCTAATATATTTGCATGAGAGTCATGTCAGCTAGAAGAAAGTAGCTTTTCTTAGTTCCCATTTGAGCCTCTGCCCTCACTTTTCTCCAAATTTCAGGTACTTTATATGCAGAAAAAACACTGTCATATTTGTAGGATTTTTATAGAGCCTTTTTGAAGTTGATACCTATGTGTGGCTTTTTTATTTATTTCTTTTCTTATTATATATTATATAATAACCTAGGCAATATCATCCTGTGAATACATCGTGGAAAACTGTGCTTACACGAACTTTCTAGATATTTTTTTCATAATATAGGAGGTCTCCTGTTTCATTTTCGCATCTGTGTGCTCATAAGCATGCAAGGTATCCAATAAATATGAAAATATATCATAATTCAGGTTAGTCGGACTCTTTGTTAGTCTTTTTTTCTATATACTAGTTGTAGCTTTTCTACAACAGCTCCTGAGCTCACTGTACAAATAGTGACCCCACAGAAACCGGTTACTCAAGATGTAGGTAGGCTAAGCGTTTCTAATCGAAAAGGTCTTCACTTTTTTTTGCTCTGTTATGGAACCTCTACTTGTGTCATATATATGGTGAGCCTAATTCAGAGAATTGCTTAGCCCAGTTTAGAGAATAAATCTCTATAAGAAACCAAGAGTCTGTCAGTAGTTTGGGAGCTGTTTCACAGAAAATATCTGTCATTTTTCCATATTTGACTACTGCCGGGTACCTCACCATCTTTGGTGTTCCAGCCCCTGCTCTGCAACATAGATGCTGAACAAATTCTAGTGCACAGAATAAGTGAGAGAGAGAGATGAGAAAGGTCCTATCTCCATAAACCTGTTATCAGCTGACTTTGCAGAATTCACAGCAGATACAGCTGCAACCACAAAGTACCCTGGCTTCAGAATTAGCAAATACAGTACTGCATGTACAGATGCTAACATGATATACCTATGCCAGGTGTGTAGCAACAAACACGTCTGTCTCTTGGTAATGGTCACAAACACAGTATGGTGTTCTGGCTTACTGTTTGTAGGAAAACATGGTTAAAAAAAAAAACAAACTAAAACTTAAGCAACAGGTTTTCCTCCAAAAATGTATGAC